>LBNU01005129.1:34948-45969 GCA_014162995.1 Artemisia annua
TCAAGGATTGAGGTCATTAATGCGAGTTCGGTGGCACAGTAAAACTCAAGATATTTACTTACGATATTTTTACACTTGCATTGATTCTGCTGATTGACTATCAATCAGCAGATTGACCATTGTTTCTGCTGAAGGGTTATTTTTGAAAGTTATTTACACGTCAGATATGGTCAACAAACTATTCGATATACTTGGCCACGATTGGGTAACTTCCTTTTATAACCTAATTCGTATCACTTTGCCCAAAATAACTCACTCCATCATCAAACAGTTTAAAACCCATTCCAAAATTCATTAAGTCGTAACCTCTCATCACAAAATCTTCACATGGCATCTCTTCAAGTTAAGAAAGATCATAACAAGGTTGCTTTTCTGACTAAGACAAAATGTGACAACTGGTAAATTTGAAAACCGGATCTGAAAGTCATTTTATTATTTAAAATGAATCGTAAACTTTATTGAAACGGTTTTTCAGAAATCATGGGAATTGGTGATTGACTATGTGGAATATTTGTCGTTAGACCATTTCTATGGCGTTAAATTAGGCACTACTTCGACTCTGGCACTAGGAACCTAATAATACATGAAATATATATATTTTGTTACTCAAAAATAAACGGAGACATATTCATGGTCGCGTTTTTGTGGAAAAACATATTTAAAAATGATGACGAGTACGTGAACACGTGTCGAGGACTTTTTGAAAGTGAAGTTTAGCTCGGGAAATGAGAGTCGGGATTTTATGAGGAACGGTTACGTTTTATTTTATAAACGTATTTATTATCGAATTTAATGGGGAAAATGTGTTTAAATGTAATCGGTGGTAATTAAAATTAACATTGGCGACGTTTGTTACTATTTTTCTTGATTTAAAAGTAAGTAATATCGGGGGAACTTATTAACACTTTACACCGCGAGTCCTTGCATCAACCCTCTTTTTATAAATATACAAAACATAGGGACTATTTTGCAAAATTCGGGTATAATACCCTTACCCTAACCCTACTCATTCATTATATCTCCTCCCACCTTCATCTCCAACCTCTCTCCCTTCTCTCTTCACCTCAGCCGCCGGCCACCCTCACCACCGTCACACCGCCGCTCCCACCACTACACCGACACCATAGAAATGACCACCATTACCTCCTCTTCCTCTTAATATACTACACGCGCTCTAAAACCTACCCTAACACCTCGTTTCACCATACACGCGCCACTAAAACACCACCACCACCATTTTAACCTCCCAAAACTGTAGATCCATGGAAGAGACGGTAAGAAAACGCGTTTTCACACGTGGGTTTGACTCGGTTACGAGTCAACTCATGATTTTTGCTATAATTCGGGTTCATATAAATGGGTTTTAAAGTTTTGTTTTATAAAAATGATGAAAACTAGAAATGGTATCCGAGTTGTGTTGTGTGTCCGTGTGTGCCGAGTGTACTCAAGCCGTGAGCCTATGCTCACGGCAGTCTTGATGTGTTGTTGCTGCTATGGTTTGATGGTACCCTGGATGTTCTAAATGTTGTTCTTTGTTATTGTTGCTACTCTGGTTATTTTTCTTTTGTTGTTGTGAATATGGAGGACCAAGGGTCTGTTTGGGTTAACTGTTGACGAGGGAAAGGTAAGCCGAGACCATGGAGGTCTCAACAATGGCTTGATGTTGCTTTTAGGTTGCGTGTGGGCTGCCGTAAGATAAGCCGAGACCACTAGGGTCTCAGCCGAGATGTTTGGTATTATGAATTGATTTCTTTGTGGTTGAAGTTGTTATATTGTGGTTGTGACGGAAACTAGTGGATGTAGACGTGATATGGTTAATTGTGAAAATTAGTAGTTGACGGGGATTAGGATAAACGTGAGTCGTAGTCGGCCACGAGTGTTGAAGTTGGATTGAAGTTGATCACGGGATGTGATCGTTATTTATTTCTTTTGACATGAAATGATTGTGAGATTCGTGCAAGTTGGTGTCACTTTGACTTTCTAGTCACGGTTGACTCCGACGAGGCCGTAACATGAATTTATAAGACTTATATGGACATTTAGTTTCTTTTAATGAGAATCCGAGAGTGATGCCTCAGGTTCGTGGGCTTGAAATGGACAATAACTCACGACGGAAATATTAACTATTTATAAACTTGTTATATATGTATATATGCATGTAAAAATATATATATATATATATATATATATATATATATATATATATATATATATATATATATATATATGTATATATATAATAAGTTATTAACTAATGGAGTTAACGTTAAATATCAATTAATTATTTCTAGTTAATCGATAGTTAACGAGGACGAATAAATAAGAAAGAAATGTTTTTATAAAACGGTAAGGCTTTCTTAAGAAAAGAAGTTTGTTAAATGTGAGTTATTTGAAGTTTCAAGTGCACAATACAATTCGAAGTAGTATAATGTCACCTATATGTATCGAGTTACGGATAGTTTAACGTTAATATAATCAACCTATACGGTTATCGGACTTATTGGGCTAAAAGTCGATAAGAGCTCGACAAGTGTATCGGATGACGTTATTAGTGAGAAACGTATCCCTATGACTTGTAGTTTACGATATAACTTTGAGAATCCATAAGTAAACGGATGAATGGTTAACTTATCAAATGACGAATTTGATAATAAAGTTAACCCTTTATACGATAACTTATCGAATCTTAAGGTCATATCCTTTGACCTTAGCTTTTGACATGAAACTTGACTTGTATGACGTTACATGATTGGTAAACTACATGACCTAATTGATATGATATGCTCCTATGTGCTACTTGACGTGTACGTATGTGAACTTACTTGAAGTGTTAGTTTAGCGTGAGTTCAATTGAGTCTTGTTGAGTCGACACCACGCACATACACATGGATACCAAACATTAAAACGGATATGAGAAAGAGATTTTGGAAATGGAAAATGGAAAATGGAATATGTTCGGGATTTGGGGAAATTTTGATTTAAGATTTGTTCTAAAGTGAGTTGATATTATTAGGTAGTGCCGAGTCAGTAGTCGCCGTTGCCTGAAAGTTGATACTTTCATTGCTTCTATTGGTATTTATGCTGTTTGCTGGACTTGAGGTGAGTCATAGCCCCACTTTTACTCTTGAACTTTGTTTTCAATACTTGGGGTGAGAAACGTGCAAATTGTTTTATGTGGACTATTATCGCTTTTTCTTTCTTTTAAAACTTGCTATGCGATAGAACTAGAGAGCGAGGCCTAGTCAAGAACTAGGTAAGCTGTACAACGAGGCCTAGACTAGATCTAGGTAAGTTGAGGCATGTCGTATCCTTACGCATGTGGGTATGTCGTATCCTTACGCATACAGATTGATTTTGATTTGGTGAATCCCTAAAGTCGTAGCATGGCTCCTTTAGGATGATATATTTGGTGAATCCCTAAGGTCGTAGCATGGCTCCCTTAGGATGATATTATTTTGGCTATAGTGTGCACCTATAGGATTATGATGGAGCGGAGGGTATCCGCAGGTTTGTTGTGGCCTAGTCTAGCTAGCAAGCGTTTTGCGTATATGTCCACTTGATTTAACTATGAATTTAAACCTATGATCTCACCAGCGAAAGCTGACTTTTAGCGCGTTTTCTCAGGTAATTAAGATTGATGGAAGATGCATGCTTGGAAGGCGTGGCACGGCAATCTGGTTTAAGGATCTATTTTTCTAAAAACTATGATATGTATTTGGGGACCTACCTTTATTTCTTTTGGGCCTTACTTTGGTAAACTGGGATGAATGTAAACTTTAAAACCCCGTTTGGATGTGTTTTTATTTATGTTTATTTTATCTCGTTCTATTATGACTTGTGTTGGATACCAATCCCCGTAGCACCCCGAAAGCTTGAATAGTCTTCCGCTGTACCAAATTTTGGGGGTGTTACACAAAAGGCCATGAGCAATATGATCCAATGGTAGAGTTTTTGCAGAGGTCCAAGATTCATTATGCTCTAACACATTCTCCAAATGTGATATATGAATCGTTGGTGAAACAATTTTGGGCAACGGCTGCTAAGAGGTCTGACACAGAAATTGTAGCAACAATTGAAGGAACAAAGTATGTGGTGACTGAATCACTAATTAGAACACAGCTACAGTTGAATGATGAAGGAGGTGTCTATCATACCAACACTGAAGATATTCTTGCTGGCTTAAGAGAGGTTGGCTACCAAAGCACAGCGACAGACATGTGGCACAAGAATCAGTTCTGTCCTATGTGGAGATTTTTGGTGCACACATTGTTTCAGTGTATCAGCAACAAGTTAGGTGGATGGGATCAGTTCTCTACCCAATTGGGTTGTGGTATTGTATGTCTCTCAAAGGGTTTAACTTATAATTTTTCTAA
Organism: Artemisia annua; assembly: GCA_014162995.1. Taxonomy (NCBI): domain Eukaryota; kingdom Viridiplantae; phylum Streptophyta; class Magnoliopsida; order Asterales; family Asteraceae; genus Artemisia; species Artemisia annua. The sequence goes on from LBNU01005129.1 coordinate 39,322, forward strand.
GTTTATCTTTGATAATATGATTGAAAATATTTAAAGGAAAAAGCATAAGTTTCTAATGTACCCTAGATTCTTATAGATGATTTTAAATATAACAACCCAAGAGCAAACCTTTTGTCCCATAGGAGCACTTACAAAGAAAGTTTTTGCATCTATGATAACTAATTTTGTAGGGGCATTTCACCCTTTATTGCCAGCTATGTTGCCACAAGGCAATAATGATGCTGGTGAGGGTGATAATGCTGATGCTCCTCCCTTTCCACATCCTGCTGATGATGGAAATCCATCCTCTCCCAGTGTTGCTGCTGATGGTAATCCATTAGCTGCCACTGATGAGGGACCTTCCATTGCTGCTGAAGCATCCAATGCTTCTCTTGACCAGCCTTAACCATTCCCTAGTTCACCCAGGCCTCACACACCACCTATCTCTATTGCTCCTGATGAGCCAGTTCTTGAGGTAGAAGAGACACTTCAGTCTCTTGGTACATCAGTACCTTTGCCTTTTGAACCTGAGATAACTAGACTTCCCACACCTAGTCCTGAAAGAGAACCTTTTGATGATAATATTCCTACATTTGAGCCTGTTTCTCCTGAAAGGCCCAATGATGCTCCCATTACCACAGAGCAATCTGCTGGTGGAGCTGAGGAGCCTATTACTCTCACATCTGTATATGATTTGCTCAACAGGTATGTCAAAAAGGTTGATGATCTTCAAACAGAGCTTGCAGACACTAAATCTTCACTTGGTGCTGAAATTATGGCTTTGAAGGATAAGATTCAGGGACTAGAGGCACAACTTGGGAAGAAAAGGAAAAGAAACTTGGTGGTTTCTTCTGATGAAGAACAAGAGGGAAGGTAAATGGATTCTCTTGAAGTATTAGCTGATGTGGCTCAACAAGCTGCTAATTCTTCATCTCCTACAGCTATTCCACAAAAGGAGACAATTCAGTTCAGCAGAAAAAGGAGACAATATTTGGCTCAAGTAGCTGCTGGGACTTCTAAAGATGTAAATGAGCAAGTTCCTGTTGATGCAGATATGGTGCCTGTTACAGTTGATCAAGCACAAGCTAAGTCTTTTGCTACACCTTCAGAAGAACCATCAGAAGTATTTATTGCTGGGCAAACTTTTGTGCTGGAATCTGACACTACTGGTGCTTCTACTCAAGCTGTAGATCCTACTTCACAAGTTTCTTCTGATGCACCTGCTACTGCCCTTTATGTAGATTTGTCTCATGATGAGGAGCCATCTACTATTGTTTTTGATGTACCTGTTTCTGCTAAAGGAAAGGAAGTTTTTGTTGAAGAATTGATTAATCCAGAGTCTATGTCTGATAAGGAAAGGATTGAGCAGATAAGAATGCTTCAAGAGTATGAAGATCAGATGAAGAGCAAAGCACTACAAGAAAGGCTCTCAGCTCAGTTTACTTCCAATCTGTCTCCTGCAAGACAAAGGGAATTGGATGCACAATCCATCCATTTTACTGATGAGCAGTGGGATACACATACTATGCAAGCTGCATCAAATCCTACTCTTGCTCAGAGTATACTGGGAGCTAATTTTGGTAGAGAAAATTTTGCTGCTCAAATGGTTGCACTTGGAGATCAGAAGAAGAAGGATGCAACTGCCAAGAGACAAGCCATTGCACTTCAGAAGGCTAAAGCTAAAAGAGAAAAACCACTTACTGAAGCAGAGAGGAGGACTTATATGAGGAATGTGGTTTACAACCAAAGTGTTGCTCTATACACTTCTGGTTTGAAGAAGAAGCAAGTCTGGAATCTACCTGATTCTGAGCTGATAAGGTTGTATAATTTGATTATGAAGCAAATTAAACCAGCTTCTCAAGTAAAAAGGATTGCTGATGTTCTAGAAGCTCCTACTGCCAAAAGATCCAAGATTGTTGACTCTACTGCTGATGGTGTGCAAACTGCTGATGGTATACAATCTTCTGTCAGTTTACCATCTGCTGAAGCAAAGGGTGTGTCTTCCATTTCTACTGAGGAAGCATCTGCTAGTCCACCATCAGTTGTTCATGTTTCTTCTGAAGCTTCTATCATAGCTGTTTCTTCTGAAGCTTCACCAATAGCTGCTGATCATGATATGGATTCCAAGGAACAACCAAGTACAAATGAGATTCCTTCTTCTGTATCTGTTGCTCAAGGAAGATCATTTCTTTCCAACTATCGTGTAGTCTTGGCTAAGCAAGCTGAACAAGCAGCTGCTAAAGCTAAAAAGGCTAGGAAAGAAATGGATAAGCTGTATCAAAAAGGTGTGCATATCTCCATTCCTACTGATGTTCCATCTTCTATTCCTACTGAAGATGCCTCTGGTGCATCTGACAAGGTAGATCCCTCTGTCTCTATGGGAATTTATGTACCTGGTAGGAGGAAGAAGAGGATGTCCCACAAAAGACATGTTGCTATTAGAAGATCTCTAAGGATATCCAAGAAGAAGACTGCTAAGAAGGAGAGATCATCTAAACATGTGGATCTACAGGCTGACAATGCTACCTTTATCAAGAAGGGTTCTCCTACAACTTTTCCAGAAGATTCTTATAGTGTGTTGAAAGATTGGAAGGTGACTGATGGTCAGATCAACACAATCTATAGAATGGATGGATCTTCTATGGAGTTTACTTTCTTGAAGGATATACTACATTTGGTGGATAGACAAGACCTGAACACTCTTTATGCCTATGTGACACATTATTATGCAAGTCATAAACCACAAGGGGCAGGGTTGTACTTATTGGGGGATCTGCAAGTTCTTTTTGATTCTAAGTCTCCTAATAGTACAGGGTATTCTATTTGGAAGAATTCTCATAAATGGAAGGTTGATACATGGAGATTCTATCCTTCACCAAATGTACATGTTGTGGAGTCCAAGTGTGGGATGAGAGTTTGTATGTTCTCTGATCAGCAGTATCCATTGTCATCTAAACTGCTGAGAAGATTGCTGAGAAGGAAGTTGGAGGTTTCTCCTAATCCAGTGTCCAATGATCTCACACATGCAGAACAATTGGTTGGATTAATCAAGTCTCAGCTTCTACAACCTCAGGCTTCTACTTGATTATGGTATTATTTGTTGTATATGTTTATTTCTTAATAAAAAAAAAATATAATAATAAAAAAAATAGATAGTTCTTAGATTTTTGTACTAACTGTTTGCAGGTTTGTTGTATAGTAACTCTGTTGATGGTTATCAACTCACCAGATGTGACTTGTGTCCATCAAAGAGTTGGCTAGTCCAAAGGGTACAGCTTTGGTAAAGACACATCAAATCTGTTGATGGCTGTAATGATTTGCCAAAAATCATAGGGTACTCAACTCACCCATGCTTAATTGCTGAGAGTTGAAATGGTCATCAATTCACCATGGATCTTATTCTGTGAAAATCCAAAGAATTGACTAGCCCATAAGTATATGGCTTGTGGTAAAGGCAGTGGTAATCCATATTGGTTTTCAATTCACCAAGGATGTTTCCTTTAAGAATTGGCTAGTCCTGAGCAAACGGCTACAGGTAAAGACAACTCAAATCCGTTTATAGTTGATGATTTACTAAAAATCATATGGTTATCAGTGTACCATGGTTTTCGAACTCAAACATTTGGCTACTCCAGTAGTGATGGCTATTGGTAAAGAGACATCAAATCCATTATTTTCAATGATTCACCTCTCACAGGAGTTAACACACCTGGATGTGATGAGAATAGTATGAAACTTATTTGTTTTGATGTATCTAATGTCATATGTTGCTGCAAAGATATGGTGTTTCAAGCTTATTCATCATAGAGATGTCATCTTTTTGGTTCTTTGCTGCTGATGTTTGAAGACAATCCTCTTTACATTATTGTGATTACTGATCTATCAAGGAATCTTGAACTTAACCCTGTCAAATTCAAGATTAGGGGAGGATTGTTGGGAATTCTGCTAAGTGAGAATTCTGCTGATGGTTACTGCTGAAGGAATCTGCTGAAGACACAGATTCTGCTGAAGATGTGATACTGCTGAAGACATAGTTTCAGCATATTTAGTTTCTGCGGATATAGTTAAACCGCGTATTATGTAATGTAGTTAGGATATGCATGAGTAATATTAGGAAAAGATAATGCATATCATTTAAAGTTTATAGAATATACGTTTCTTGTGAAACGGTTTAGGTTAGGGTTCCTTGTCTATAAAAGGAACACAAGTTTATGTTCTATGTAACGAACGAGTTTACAAGTTATTAATATATAAAAATCCATAGAGGATTAAACGTTCTTAGTATTCATTGTTTATGTTTGTATTTGTTTTGCGCATTAGAATACAAGCTTTGGAGATTCTCTATTAGAGTGTTTGTGATTACATAGACACTGCTAACGATCAACAAGATCTATCAAGGGTATTAGATTCAACAGGTGTCGTTGTTGTAGTTGCGGTTACGGTTGGTGTTGTTGTTGTTGTTGTTTGCAGTCGTTCCTTTCTTTAGGATCTGAGCCATAAGCTTCTGAGACATTCTGATTGCCTCATCTATTGTTTACGGGTCAAAGGAAATCACATCACCACGGATGTTTTCAGGTAAACCACCAATGAAATTCTCCAACAACTTCTCATTATCAGGAACCATAGATGGACATAGAGTAGCCAACTCTTGATACCTCCTGATATATGTCTCAATATCATTTCCCACGGTCACTAGTTCATAAAACTCTGTCTCCAACTTTTTCACTTCCATGCGTGGACAAGATTTCTTAGTCACTAACTTCTTGAACTCATCCCATGTAAGCTTGTGGGCATTTTCCTTTCCCATGGCTTTGTATAAGAATTCCATCATGACATAGCTTCATCAAGAAGAGTACTGGCAGCAAACTTTACCTTGGATTCCTCAGGGCAGTTGCATAGATCAAATACAGATTCGGTATGTTCAAACCAACGGATCATAGCAATGGCTCCTTCAGTTCCCTTGAATTTTATGGGATCTCCACTCTTGAAGTCTTTGTACGTACACTTACGTCCATTAGCTCCATTACTAGCATGGCCAGACGTCTCTACCTGAGAAGCGGCCTCAGCAGCCCTTGCAGCTACAGCAGCTCTTTCAACCACTAGTGCCTCAGCTATACTATCCTTGACAAGTTTTCGGATAGCAGCTTGTGTCATTGCCGGTGCACGGTGCAGCCTTATCCTTCCTTGGTGCCATATTTCTTCAAAACCACAAGAGAATACGACCATGAGTATTCATAATAGAAACGATCCTCGTTCACAATATATACAACCACATCATGTATATACACTAACAACACATGAATACCACACATGAAAATTTTGGTCAACATAGACCGATATCATANTTGGTGCCATATTTCTTCAAAACCACAAGAGAATACGACCATGAGTATTCATAATAGAAACGATCCTCGTTCACAATATATACAACCACATCATGTATATACACTAACAACACATGAATACCACACATGAAAATTTTGGTCAACATAGACCGATATCATAAATAGCACAACCATACCCATATAGTAGAGTCAATACTTGGTGATTTCGTTGTACAACAATCAAAATACTACAAGTTTATTTGAACTATGCCACCCTCCCGTGGCTAGGATAATAGTAAAAGCTAGTAAAGATATAAGTCTAGTCTAGAAGCTTCCTGATGTCCTTCTCAGTGAATCCCGGGTTGTGGCATCATAGGGTTGAGGTGAGTCCTGAAGTGGGGTCTGGAGTTGTGCATCGATCATGTCCGAGATAGTGTAAATTCCAATCCATTCTTGAGGAATCTGTGGATGTTCCTGTTGAGTCCGTGATCTTGGCATTATCCACAAGGTGTTATCTAATTCATGGCAAGTGGGAATGGGAAAACGGAAATGACAATGGTGGTACTGAAAAGGCAAGGTTAGTCTCCCGAATCTCGAAGGTCTCAGTGTCATATCTAGTCGCTTCTCCTAAGTCGGGTTCAAGTGGTGCTAACATCTCAAATAGGCGGGAGTTATTACTTAACAAATGTGAGTGATATGTGAATGTCAAAGTATAGGAATCGAAGGTGAAAGTGGTGATGTAGGTTTATCAGCGGATGTGAAAGCATCCTCGATATCCGAGTCTGCTAGGATGATCATAGGGTGGTTGGGTGAAGCCATGTCACTTGTGAACAAGGTCAATATAATTATATATGAGTATAAGTATAAATAATTCGCATAGTGTGTGCATGAAACAACATATGTAATGAATATGCACTTATGATGAAATGATGAGATGCTTATGATGATGTGGTTATAGTCTAGGGTCCAAGATACAACCTAGTTCGCTATAACCTTGCTCTGGTACCAATCTGTCACACCTTGAATTTACCTGATTGGCAGCGGAATTGAATACCTGGGTGTAACGTTCATGGCATCTCATACAAGGTTATATTGAACGACCTAAAGTGTCATTTTGAAAATACAACGTTTGATCATTAAAAACATTCAGAGTTTACAAAATATAGGTCCCAAAATGATGTTGCAAGTTTACCAAAACAAGTTCCAACAAGATCAAACGTTTACATAAGTGCATGAAATAAAAGTGAGACACGTCGACTCCCGCGACTCCAAGTAGGTCCAATGCATGTCAACAAGAGCAAGTTAATTACCTGAAAATACATTGCTAAAACGGTCAACAATAATG
>LBNU01005129.1:47437-60453 GCA_014162995.1 Artemisia annua
AAAATTTAACGGTACCAAATAAAAAGTGACGACGTTGTAAAAATTATAAAATTTCATTCCTGATGAGAATCGGGTGTTAAAATAATTGTCGTGTTGAAATATCGTAATCCGACGAAATTATTAGCGTATATCGTAAAATATAGCAACGGGTCTCAAATCACCGGGTAAATTAATAATATAATTTTTATATCATTATAATGAGTATGAAAATATACTAGGATCGTAGACGGGAGCGTCGGACGTGTTAGTCACATTATTGATCGCGTATTAACGTTTATTTAAGTTTAAATATACGTAAAATGTCAAATGTATGAATAATGTTAATTTGAAAAACCTACGAGTGAGATAGTATGCAAATGTCATTGTGATGATATGTAGACTATTTCTAGTCCGAATGAAGTGTCCCTACTAATGATGCATGATGAACATGAATAGTGTTTTTCTTCCGATGATGAATAGTGTCACATGAATAGTAAAATTTTTGAACGCTTCTCAAAGTCTCAAACTAACTCCGAAAATGATGAATAGTGAAATGATGAATACTGATCGATGAATAGTAAATGATGAATAGTAACTTGTGAATAGTAATTTGTCGAGGTTTGGAAAATGACCTGAAATTGTGAGTTGTGACAATTATCCTAGGTTTATTGATCACATACCATAAAGCCTTTTGTAAAATCTCTCAAAGTGTTTATGATTATAAAACACATTTTTGTTAACACATTGAGAGTTTTGCAATTTTTGAAATACTCCCCCTTCACATGTGCTCATGAGTTTTTAACATAAATTTGCACATGTTGGGTAGAGTTTGCACTTTTGAATTGATCGACTTTCAGTGAACAAGACTGATTCGAGACACGTTTACATCACTAGTTAGACTAGCTTGAAATTATTACCCGGCCTGGTCAAGTTCAAAGAGAGTTTCTCGAATTGGTACTATTCTACTTGGACAAATCCTTTTCGAGACACGTTTACGTCGCTAGTTAAAGAGATACATTATCAGCTTTTAGGTGACAACTAGCTCTAATAACTAACTTGAAGTTATTACCCGTCGAGGATAAGTCTTTCGATTACTAACATTTTAAATTTCGTCAATTCGAGGGTTATAACTGAGTCTAGCTCTTTTGAGGTTCTACCACAATCTTTAAACATCTTTGATCACATTTTAATCACGTCTTCTCCCCCTCAAAAATAGCATATCGTGATATTTTTGATATCAACGGATTAATAGAAAAAGCTTTTCGAGAGATAGACGGATTTGTTTTTGCATGAAGTCGGAACATTTTTTCTTTTTATGTTTATACTCCCCCTTAAAGAAAGCATATTGTTTAAACATAGAGTTTAAAATCAATTTTAAGGGTTTAGAGGGAGTTTTATTTTTTTAAATACGAGTTATGTACCGAAATGTACACAAGTCATTTTGTGAAAATGAGTTTTTGCTTGAAATCTTTTCGTTTGTTTATACTCGAACTTTTTGAAAATGATTTCGGTTTTGAACGTTCGAGTCCTGATCAGAAATAATTAGAAGTCATCATTGAAGCCTGGGTTTCGTACTGAAGTATACGAAAGCCATTTTTTGAGAAAATTTGAGAAACGACATGTTTTAGAAAACATTTAGTGAACTCCCGCTCAAGCATATGTACATATCCGTGTCATTTTTGACTGACATTTCTAGAAACGTACATAATATCGATTATACGAGAGACATGTTGTGAGAAGAATATTTTTGGATTTTTGGATTTTATATTGTTTTTGGATTTTTGAAATTTTCTATTTTTATATTTTGTTTTTGTTGGTTTTTCAAATTTTCTATTTTGTTTTTCATAAATATTTACAGCGAAGCGGTTTTGAAAACATTTTTCAAGAAGATTCGAGAAGACGTTCTAACTCCTCAGGGGTTAGGCTTCGCATGCCAATTCGTCGAACTAAATCGTCAAACCTATCTTTTGGAAGGGCTTTAGTAAAAAGATCGGCGAGTTGGTATTCCGTCTTAATGAAAAATAATTCAACAGTACCCTCTTCTACATGCTCTTTGATGAAGTGGTTGCGGACTCTAATATGCTTCATCTTAGAGTGATGAACGGGATTGCACTAGATGGCTATGGCACTTTTCGAGTCACAATACATATGTATGCGGTCGAAATGAAAGCCATAATCTGTGAGCTGTGTCCGCTGATGTGCGTGGGATTGCGAACACGCAACAGGTTTTACCTCTCAAGGGATCTTGAGAAGCTTGCAATCCCACCAGGCAGTGTACCTGGTCGGTGTAGTATAGTGTAGTGGTAAGTACGGGGGATTGATCGTTCTCTCACAAGGAATAGTGTTCGTTAGGATAGAAAAACTACTTTAAAAGTTCTAAAGGTGAAGGAAGATTATTTTTGTATTTTTATATTTTATGGAAAGCAAGTAAAATCTCGGGTTTTGGAGGAGTGGGCGGAATTAGTTGCTAGTCAACTAACCCAAAAACTACAATTGCAATAAAAATAAAATAACTAAACTATTGTGGTTGTGAAAACTTATATGGAGACAAATGTGTTTACTTAGACTTCCTTACTCCCTAACTATCTTTTACCGGTTAATTGGTGAATGTATTACTTGCGTGGATGACGGGTGTATTCCTTATCAATTCATGGGGTGGCATACATATCTCCCCAATTCTATGAGCTCTTATCTCCTCCTACAACTATGCGTACACTTAATCATAGGGATTGTAAACAGTGGCTCATGCGTTAAATACTACCTTAATAACCTAGTATGCCTTAGTTACATGTTTCTTAAGACGTTCAAGCATGTTACCATATAGGAGTATTGCCAGTTTTCTTAAGCCTAACATTGATGAAACATTCATCCCAACAAAGCAATAACACACCAATCAACCAATAATTAATAGTTAGGTTTCATTAGATCTAAGCAAACACAAGAAAAATCTAGCCTAGCATGTTAATTGAAAGACAAGCATAAGATGTAATTAACCAACACATAGACATATTGATTAATTTAAGTGAGGACTTATCTTTAATTGAACATGAAGGATTCAAGGGTGAAAAACCCTTGAAAATACAGCCAAATTCGTCTTTAGGGTTTTTCCCAAAAGTTCCACCAAAGTTCCACACTAATGAATGAAAAATAGAAAAGTATATATAGATTTTACATTCTGACGGCGTCAGGTTATAGGTTCTTATGCCGTCAGCTCGCCGCCATTAGGGTTCTCGGATGGCCTAGATTTACTTCTGACGCCGTTTGATGAGTGTGCAAATACTCATCATTTCTATCACATTTAGACTGCCAAAACATCTGAAAACACACAGAAATACCTTAAAATACATAAAATATCATGAAAATGTGTTTTTATGTGTTTCAGATACAAAAGGATTAAAAACTGATGAAAAACAGTCAAGTTTGCATAATTGGCAGTTTCAGTCCCTGAACTTTCACAAAATAGCAAAACTAGTCCCTGGTATTTCAAAACATGGAAAAATATCATCAAAGGTCCTTTTTGATTCACAAGTTGTCAAAAGAAATCCTTTAAAATCAAAAATTGCAAAATGACAACTTTGGTCCCTTAAGTTTCAAAAATGGAAAAATTAGTCCCTGGGTATTCAAAACTTGGAATTTAACATAAAATACCCTTGTACTATTCATAAAATACAATTTGGAACATTTTTGATAACTTTTGGATATTTACATGTTTAGTCCCTCTAAAATCCAAAATTACATAAATGGTCCCTAAGGTTTATAAAAAGGAAATTTTCAACTTTGGTCTTTGAACTATTCACATATGGCAAATATGGTCCTTGTGAGAAGTTTGAAATAGTTACACAACAGGTCCCTCAAGTTTGGCAGATTTACATTTTTGGTCCTTGTGAACTCATAAAACCAAACCGGACCCTTTTTATTATAAACCCCCTAAGCCCATTTCCCTTTTCTTTTCTTTTCTTTCATTGGCCCATCACCAGCCCAACCCAAAATTTAAATATAATACTCCCTCCCCACTCTTCCCCGTTCACACCTCAACACCACTTCCATCTGCCACCTCCTGCTTCCAATCCACCACCCCACTTGCCCATCACCTCAGCCACCCCAAACCATCATAACCTCTTCAGAAACATGCCACAATTAATGCTGGGTGATTTTATTGACCAAAAAGTCAATACCAGACTTTCCCGCCAAAATGAGAAGAATGGCTAGGATTGATTTGAAGCCATCCAAGGGCTAGGAATGAAGTGGGAAATGATCAGAGGTGTCTACAAACCCTAATTGAGGCCTATATAAAGAGAAGAAATGAGGAAGGAAGCTATCTAGTTCACTTAGTTAAATTTTCATATCGTATTCATGTTTATGTACTAATTACTCTGTTTTTCTCATTCTCAAGTACTTTGTTATCATATTTCAGTGTTATTTAATATATTTCAAGTTTCAATTTCATCATTTATGTTATATTTCACTTTATGCTTTGATAATGTCCCTTTCAAGAGTGAAAACCTTGAATTGTGGTTGTGATAGTGTTTCATGGACTGATTAAGCTCACATAAGCTCCCATAAAGCTTCTAAAAGCTTTTAGAAACCATAAAACTCAGTTTAGGATCAAAAAGCAAAAATACAAAAAAATTCAAGAAAATCAGTGAAAAATCAAAAATCAGTCTACAAGAAGAATGAAGATGATCCATGGTGAATTCTTGGTTGCTCTGGGTTGTAGTGCTTAGTGGTAAGCTATAGGATTGGTTCTTGGTCCTTGGTTCTCAGTTTGTGGACTGAATTCAAATTGTAAGCCACTTTTTCCAAATTTTGGCATTTCACTGTTCTTGTGCTTAAATCTGCTTATGTATGCTTGATTTGTGCTTCTTTGGTGTATGTTAGTGATATTATAGCTTACAATCAATAGGTTTTTTGATAAGTTTGATAGTTGCTTGAAAATCCATTTTCACTGTGAAAATAGTGAATCTTGGATTCTTGTGTTCTTGTTGTTATAATTGTTGTTTATGTGTTTGAATCTGCTTAATATAAGTAGTTATGATGTTTAGAATGAATCTTATGGTTTAAATCTTTGATTTGCTTTGAAAATCTCATTTTGATAACTCTGTGAAGTTTGTTTGGATTTGCTGAGTTATTGGTGTTCCAGTGTATTATGTTTATAGTTCTTTGTTATTTCATGCTCACTTAGGTTACATTAGTTCATATAAACCATAAAATCCAGTACTCATTTGAATAAAAGTCAAAATCACCTTTAATTCCATTTTGGTGAATCTGTGTTGAGTGTTTATGTGTCTAAATCATGTTTATGTGTTACAAAGTTGTTTAAATTGCTTAAATTAGTTTCATTCTAGTCTAAAACAACATAATCAGTGATTAGATCAAGATAAAAACTCACCAAAGTCAAACTTGGTGTGTTCTTCAAAAAGTCAAATTCCAGCATAATAAATTTTTGAATAAACTTTGAGATTTCTTGTAGGCTTTAATATTAGAGTTCTTGATTTGTGCTTTTTAGGTTTTAATCTTTGGTTGCTAATCTTGTTAAGTGTATTTTTCATAATTTTCAATTAGCTAGTTCAACTGCTTATTCAGTGCTTTCACTTAAGCACTTTTTCAAAAGTATGCCCTGTGCACAGTTGTGATACCTAGTTTCATAAGCTTGCACAAGCTTCATTAGAGCTTGTTTGATTGTGCAATTTGTTGATTTGGGAAGCCCTTGTGGCTGTTTACATGTTCTAAGTGCTTATTTGCCATTTCAGCTTATTTGTATTGCTTAAAATTGCTTATCATGTTTGCACAACTCAAACCAACACACTGAGTGTTCAGTATAATTGGTAAAGTTCATAAGCTCATCAAAAGCTCATTTCTTGAGCTTAGCTTGTGATTTTTGGTTCTTTGAGAAGCCAAGCAACCCAATTTCTTGTATCAGTGCTTATTTTCTCTTTTCTAGCTTATTCACTAAGGCTGCTATAAGCTTTTTGTTTGTCCCATTCTTGTACTCACTATACGAGAACTCTTTGATCTATAAAGAAAAGACAAAGAAGATTCATGACTCGAAAATCAAGAACCGCGTTTTCAACGTTGGTGACAGAGTCCTTCTTTTTAATTCAAGATTAAAGATCTTCTCGGGAAAACTAAAATCCCGTTGGTCTGGTCCATTCACTATTACAAAAGTTTATCCATATGGTACCGTTGAGTTATCTCAAAATGACGGACCTGATTTCAAAGTGAATGGCCATCGGTTAAAGCACTATTTTGGAGAGGATATACCACCCATGGTTGTCCCAGATCTTCAATCTTTCCCCATGAACCAATAAATGCGGGGATCGAATCAAGCTAATGACTCGAGAAACAAAAATGTTAGCATTAACATGGGTTCTCACCCGTGTGTACCACCCTAGTGTGGGGGAGATGCCCCACACATTGTTCAGATTTCCCCAAGGACAAATCAATACGGGGTCGAGTCAAGCTAGCGACTCGGGAATCAAAAACAGTAGCATAAGCATAGGTTTTCACCTATGTTGTACATATGTAAATATGTATATAGTTTCTTAAAATATATATATATATATATATATATATATATATATATATAAATCATCATCATCACTTTTAAAAATAGTGATAGCTTCTATTTAAGAAGCTTTATGAAAAATATGTTTGTAAATAAACCTGAAATAAAGGTTGTTAATATTACCTTCTTACGTTCTAAGTATTGGTTTAATACCCGGTGCTTTGAATATTGAGGGCAATATTCATTTCTAAGTGTGGGGGGGGATTCTCACGAATTCAAACACATGTTCCATCAAGCACCCCCATTTGATCAAAATTTAAAGTTTTTTCACACTTAGAAATGCCACCAAAAAAATTTTTTTTTGTGGTAATCAGTCCACCTTGTCTAATAAACAAAAGGACTGGCTAATCCAGGAGCAAACGGCTCTTGGTAAAGATATCTCAAATCCGTTGATGGCTTGCAATTTGCCCAAAATTGTATGGTACTCAACTCACCATATCCTAAATAGTGAAGAGTTGACTAGCCCACAAGATTATGGCTTGTGGTAAAGGCAGTGGAAAAACCATAATTGGTAATCAGCTCACCAAGATGTTGACTATTCCATCAAGAGTTGGCTAGTCCAGAAGCAAACGGCTTCTGGTAAAGACTTATCAAATCCGTTGACAGCTGGTGGTTTGCTCAAAATCACTTGGTTATCAGTGTACCAAAGTTCTTACTTGAACCTAAACACTTGGCTACTCCAGAAGTAATGGCTTTTGGTAAAGAGATGAAATCCATTAAATCTTCATAAAATATTGCTAGGGACTAGCAATAGTTTAGTGTGGGGGATTGATGAGTGTGCAAATACTCATCATTTTTATCACATTTAGACTGCCAAAACATCTGAAAACACACAGAAATACCCTAAAATATATAAAATATCACAAAAACATGTTTTTATGTGTTTCAGATACAAAAGGATTGAAAACTGATGAAAAACAGTCAAGTTTGCACAATTGACAGTTTCAGTCCCTAAACTTTCACAAAATGGCAAAACTAGTCCCTGGTATTTCAAAACATGAAAAATATCATCAAAGGTCCTTTTTAATTCACAAGTTGTCAAAAGAAACCCTTTAAAGTCAAAAATCACAAAATGACAACTTTGGTCCCTCAAGTTTGAAAAATGACAAAATAGGCCCCTGAAGTTTCACACTTTGGCAAAATTAGTCCTTGAGGGTTTTAAATGAATGAAAAGTCAATATTAGTCCATGGGAAGTCAAACTTATTCATTTCTAGTCCCTGGATAAAAGTTTCATCAATTGGCAGAAAAGGTCCCTCAAGTTTCAAAAATGGCAAAAATAGTCCCTGGGTATTCAAAACTTGGATTTTATCATAAAATACCCTTGTACTATTCATAAAATACAATTTGGAACATTTTTGATAACTTTTGGATATTTACATGTTTAGTCCCTCAAAAATCCAAATTTACATAAATGGTCCCTGGGTTTAAATTTTGGAAAATTGCAACTTTAGGTCCTCATACTATTCACATATGGCAAATATGGTCCTTGTGAGAAGTTTGAAAAAGTTACACAACAGGTCCCTCAAGTTTGGCAGATTTACATTTTTGGTCCTTGTGAAGTTATAAAACCAAACGGATCCTTTCTATTATAAACCTAAAACCAAACTAAACCCATAAACAACCCAGCCCACTTATCCCTTTCATTTTTCTTTTCTTTCTTTCCCAGGCCCAAACCATAGCCCAAACCCAAAATTTAAATATAACTCCCTCCCCACTCTTCCCCGTTCACACCTCAAACACACCTCCATCTGCCACCTCCTGCTTCCACTCCACCACCCCACTTGCCCATCACCTCAGCCACCCCAAACCATCATAACCTCTTCAGAAACACGCCACAATAAATGCTAACCCACAATTGTTGACCAAACGGTCAACAACAGTTTTTCCCGCCAAATTCACTTCAATGGCTAGGATCAAAATTGAGCAATCTGATGGCTAGGAATGAAGTGGGATATGTTCAGAGGTGCTTGTGGGTCCCAATTGAAGCCTATATAAGGAAGAAGAAGGAAGAGAAAAAGATATCTAGTTTAATTAAGCAATTTGTATTTCGTATTTACTTTGTAGCTTATGAAACTCTGTTTTTATTAATCTAAAGCATTTCAGTATCATTCTCTATTGTTCTTATTTACATTTCAGTCTTTAATTTCAGCATTTACTTTATATTTCACTTTATGCTTTGATAATGTCCCTTTCAAGTGTGAAAACCTTGAATTGTGGTTGTGTTGTTGTTCTATGGACTGAATAAGCTCATATAAGCTCCTAGAAAGCTTCTAAAAGCTTTTAGAAACCATAAAACTCAGTTTAGGATCAAAAAGCAAAAATACAAAAAAAAAATCAAGAAAAATCAGTGAAAAATCAAAAATCAGTCTACAAGAAGAATGAAGATGATCCATGGTGAATTCTTGATTGCTCTGGGTATTAGTGCTTAGTGGTAAGCTATAGGAAGTGTTCTTGGTTCATGGTTCCATAGTTCTCAGTTCAAATCAATTGTAAGCCACTTTTCCAAATTTTGGCATTTCACTGTTCTTGTGCTTAAATCTGCTTATGTATGCTTGATTTGTGCTTATTTGGTGTATGTTAGTGATATTGTAGCTTAAAATCAATAGGTTGTTTGATAAGTTTGATAGTTGCTTGAAAATCCATTTTCACTGTGAAAACTGTGAATCTTAGATTCTTTGTGTTCTTGTTGTTCTTGTTGTGATTTATGTGTTTGAATCTGCTTAGTATAAGGTATTATGATGTTTGGAATCAATTTTATGGTGTAAATCTTTGATTTGCTTTGAAAACTTCATTTTCAATATCTGTTAGGTATTGTTTGGATTTGCTGATATAATAGTGTTCCAGTGTTTATGTGTTGATGTTCTTGGTTATTACATGTTACCTTAGTCCTAAATACAACATACAAGTCATAAAAACCATTGCTCATTTCATTAAAAGTCAAAATCACTTTTGAATCTCATTTTATGAATCTGTGTTATGATTTTGTGTTGCCAATGCATGATTTTGTGTGCCAAAGTTGTTAAAATTGCTTAATCTAGTCTTATTATACCCTAAAACAACTTATTCAGTGATTAAATCAAGATCAAAACTCATAAAAGTCAATTTTCCAAGTTTTTATAAAAAGTCAAATTTGCATAATCCAGTTTTTGAATAAACTTTGGATTTAGCTTGTGGATTGGATATTGAGATTTGGTTTACCAGCTTGTGGGATATTGTAGTCTTGTTGCTAATCTTGTTGCTGTATTTTTCTTGATTTTTAGTTTGCTAGTTATAGTGCTTATTGGTCTGCTTAATCTTAGTGCTTTTTAGAAATGTTGTTCTGTATCCAGTTTACCATGGTACTTTAATAAGCTTGCACAAGCTTCATAAAAGCTTGTTTGTTTAAGATAATTGTTGATTTGGGAAGCCCTTGTGGCTGTTTACATGTTCTAAGTGCTTATTTGCCATCTCTGATTGATTTGAGTGCTTATATTGTGCTTTTCATCTCTGCAAAACTCAACCATTACATTGAAATCATCAGTGTAATTGGTCAAGTTCATAAGCCCATCATAAGCTCATTTCTTGAGCTTAGCTTGTGAGATTTGGTTCTTTGAGAAGCCAAGCAACCAAACTTCTTATTCCAGTGCTTATTTCTCACTTTCTAGCTTATTTATTAGGGCTGCTATAAGCCAAAAGTTTTTACAATTTCACTGAGTATTTCCTTTCACTCAGTTTTCACCAATTTTAATAAGCTTCCCAAAAGCTCATTAGTGAGCAATAAGCTTTGCTTATTGGCTTATTTTGAAGCTTGCCAGGTGGGCTTTTAGGATCAAAAGCTCTTTTTGATCTTGGAGCTTGTTTGTGGTCCCTACACAAGCTTGAAATAGCCCCCTTAGGCTGTTTTGAACCTGTGGATTTCTTGGATTTGCTTATTTTGTCATTTAAGCTTATTCAGAGTGCTTATTGGTTCCTCAGTGCTTATTTGTGTTTGTTTAAGTTTTTTGCATCATTGTTTTGTGTTTTGGTTCAGTGTACAAGCTCTTAGAAGCTTTTAGCTTTTCTAATTTCTTTTAAAGCTTAACTGTTGTAGAAAAAGCTCTCCACAGAGCTTATTTAGCTTTTCTAAAAAGTTTTCCTTTGTAAAAGTTGTTTAATTTTAAGTGTTTAATAAATTTGTAAAAGAGAAAAATAAAAATAAAAATGTTTTGCAAAAAGGGGGTAGGCAGGCTCGAACCTGAGACCTCCCCCTTATGAGAGTGATAGTGTGTACCTAGATACCAGTTGCCCTAGGGTCTTTTCTCATTATAACCTTGCACCCTTTTTTATTTAACACCTAAAAACCATTTTGCCTTATAAGCTGTTACAGCTTATTGTACTGCTTATTTAGGGGATTTTTGTAAGTTTTATATTTTTTATAAGTTTCTGCACCCTTTTTTATACATTATATATTTTTTCCAGAATTTTTAGTTTTCATTTAATATTTATAAAAAATCAAAAACAGTTAAATAGTTTTAGTATAAATAAATAAATTAAATAGTTTTTATATTAAATTTTAATCTAGGATAAGTTTTTATAATTTTTATAAGTTTTATAAGTTTATTAGAATCTGTAAAAATTAGTTTTGCAAATTCTACTGTTCATTTGGTAATTATAATAATTAGAACTAGTTAATTAGTTAAATAGTTAATAAATAGTTTTTAATTAATAGTAATTATATAAATAGTATAATAAATATATTTTGAGTTCTAAATTAAGTTTTATACATTTTTAGACTTTTCTAAGTTTTTAGTTTATTTTCTATAACATTTTCTCATTTTCTTTTTAGTTTATTACATTAATAATAATTAATAATTAGTTAATAATTAATAATTAGTAATTAAATAGTCATAGAAATAGTTTTAATTTTCTAAATTTTGTTTTAAGTTATAATAGACTTTTAGAAATTAAATTTGCAATTTTTAGGATAATTTCCTATTTAGTTGTATTTTTAATTTGTTTTAGTAATTATAAATAGTTTTTAAGTAATAATAATTATATAAATAATTAGATAAATAAGTTTTTAAGTTTTTAATCACTTTCTAAGTTATTTTACATTTTTAGAATTTCATTTTTCATTTCCTAAGTTATTTTCTAATTTTTAGATAATTTGTTTTTGTTTTAATAATCATAATTAGTATTTACTTTTTATTTTTGTTATAAATTAGTTAATCATCATTTTTAATTATAGTTTTCTATTTTCATTTTTTTTAATTTGCATTTAAGCCGCTAAGGCATGCAAATTCCTCTTTAGGTAAAATTGTCGTTGTTGATTTGTAAGTTTTCCTTAATTACATAATCACATGTTTTAATTATAGTTTTATATTTTTATTTTATTTAATTTGCATTTAAGTCGCTGTAATTTACAGATTTTCACTTTAGTTAAAGTGATCGATTTTGTTCATACACACCCCTTATCTATTCAACATATTTTGATCTCGAATTCGTTTTTATTCAGGATATCACATCTCTTTGGGACTTAACGACCCGGGGAAACACTAAACTCTCTAGGACTTCATTGAGTTGGTCTTAGACTTCCAGGTTATCTTTGTTACGGTTGGCCATTCACAAGTGGCCAGCTTGTGTGACAATTACCTGTTGGTTCTGAGCCAATTACCGTCACCCTTTAATTTACTCTGGGCCGTCACTCTTTAAGTTAACATCTGACGGCCTACTCTTTCTAACACCTGACGCCGCCGTCAGGTGTAAACATCTTGTTTTCTTCATAGGGCGTCTAGTGTAATCTGATTTCACTCCTTTGTCAACGTTGGCTGACGGCGTTACCTTGTGACTCTGACGCCGTCAGGTAGGAAATCCAGCTTCTTTTGAGACTTTGTCGTTTTCTTCACTTTTTTGCTCCTAAAACGTCCAAATATGCATGTTTTCCAGAATTCTTCTCAAAAGTACCTAAAATGACAAAAGGAACAATTTAGGGCATTATTTGATCGCATTTACTCGAATTAGGGCTTAAATGACCCCTTAAAACGGGTACACTTTTCGTCTCATCAAATACCCTTACACTTGGGATTTGCTTGTCCTCAAGCAAATAAGCTTTTATTCCAATCAAAATATGAGTTAGGGTCATTTAACACAAATATAAAAGTAATTATAACAAATAGTCATTCGACCCTAATCATAATAAGCACGGAAATCATACACTAGCACCTCACAAATAGTGTTTGGATACTCTCATCTCTCAAGTGTCATAGAATTATATCTCATAAATGAAAACGGAAAATATCTCTCACTACCTGTCATAGCAAATAGATTACCATAGGCTTGGGAGAGGATCAATTACTCTTCCACTAGGCGTAAGCACCTAAGATAAACTATCAAAGAGGGCTTTCAAAAGGGTTGTAATGTAAGGTGTAGGGATATGATAAACACGGTTTAGTTGGAATAAAGGGTATTTTAATGGTAGCGAGTTAATTATCATGATCAAATACATGCACTATA
>LBNU01005130.1:19115-32009 GCA_014162995.1 Artemisia annua
ATATATATATATATATATATATATATATATATATATATATATATATATATATATATATATATATATATATATATATATATATATATATATATATATTGGTTAAGTCCATTATATAGAAACATGCTTTCCCAAATAAACAGAGTTAATTAGTAAACGAACTTATTTTATTACCGAAAACTTTCAAAATTGTTATATTCTAGTAAATATCGTAACCAAGTAAAATCATTTACTAGTAACAACTAATAAATATTTAAATTTTATGCTTATGTGGATATTTAGATACAAAAACCTAAAACACATCACATGTACACAATCACAGATTCACAGTACCAAAACCAACAAAACACATACATAACAAATTTATACATTAAAAAAATCAACTGTTCATCGTCATCATGAGTGACATCATTATCATCAATACCATTAAAAGAAGAAGAAGAAGATTTGTTGATGATGCAGTTATCTTGAAAAACATTCCTTGAAACACTCCTTCGGCTCTCCGCTGACGCCACTTCCCTAGGTTTACTGCTTCTCGATCCCATTTCTCTTCCAATCTAATATAAAACACACACAGTTAATAAAAAAGACTGCATTTTTTGCTTTGTTTGGTGTTTTGCATCTAAAATATGACGCAAACAAATCTCATATAGTCGTGTAAATCAGAAGTGGTTCGTTTGATATCTAAAGTCAAAATACGTATTTTTTTGGGGCTATGAAACTGTACACTCATCAAGGAGCTATACCTTGCTGAAAACAAGATCAGCAAAGTTGAGGGGCTACACAGGCTGCTAAAGTTAAAAATCTTGGACCTATGTTTCAACAAAAATTACAACAAAAGCACTTATGCAATTAGTAGCAAATTAATGCGATTAACGTTTGGAATGGATTAAACGAGCGAGATTAATGTTTGGCCAATCTTATGAGGATGACACCTGTTAAAACGTTGCAATAAAGATGCCAACCATGTTCATGCAATATTAGTGAAATAACAAAGGTTCAAGATGAAGAGGGAAAAACTAAAAGTGGCCTCCCTAGCCAATATTGTAAATAAGGATATATATATCTACCTGCAATATACACGTGGGGTAAAAGAAGCAAACAAGTATTCCCTTTTTATCATGTCTAACACAATTATAATGTAATGAACATTCAATCTTTATGTTTGTTTTCTTCTTTATTATCATACAATTAATTAATAAACATCAATATACGGAGTACTATTTAATCGACATCCTCAAATATATTATTTTTCTACTCACTCGAACATACAATCACAAATCCATCCATTAAATCAAAACATAATTAAATATCAAGTATAAATATATCACTGAAAAACAAACGCCAACAATTAAATAAACTTACCTAGCGCTGATATGAATCAAAATCGTTATTTTCTGTAATGGTAATTTCTCATGTAGCTTTAAACTAATGGTCTAACCCGTATCTATAATGCAAATAAGAATAAGTGAATTGCAAAAATCGTACTTGTTATTTGACCAAATTGCAGGTTTCATCCCTAACTTTTCAAAAGTGAAGGTGTGGGGAACTTGGGTATCAATTTTCGTTCCTGACTAAAATGCCCTTGTCAAAAACTGCAACCAATGGACGAAAATTGCAACTCAAAGTTCCACATAAAGACGGTGTCTGCACTTTCAAAAATTTAAGGATGAAACTCGTAATTTGGCCAAACCACAGGGACGATTTTTGCAATTTACTTTAAGAATAATTTGGGAGTTGTTTTGGAGGATTTATAACGGATAGGAGGGTATAATATTGGAACAATGGTTCAAATATACAAGAGTTATTTATCATGGTTCTAAATAGTGCACTATAGCGTCGCCATAGCGTGAGGCATGGCCTCCACGTTACGAAACATGCTAAAGCGTCGTCTTAAGGCGTGACGTGCAATAAAGCGTCATATAGCGTGATATAGCGCGCTATAGCGCGTAGCGTGGCGCTTTTTTTTTGAAGTTTTTAAGATTTTTTTAAAAGATTTATTGGACTGAGCTTATTTACAAGTATTTATTCGGATTTAGTAGCTCCATAACTCAATTTTAAGCCTAGTAGCTAATTAATATTGAGAACTCTATAAATATGTTTTACCGCTTTAAATCACGCCTTAAAAACGCTATAACGCAACGCCTCACGCTAAAGCTTGAGGCTTGGCTATGCCGCTACGCCACGCTTCACGCTATTTATAACCTTGTTATTTATTGATCGACAAGGGTCACAACAATGGTTCTTTGCTAATAATATAAGTTCATTCCAAAAGTATTTTTGGACCTGCTTCTAGTAAATTGAATACTTTTTAAGGTTTGATTTTTAATTCTTTTACATCACATTATGGTTATATGACCTCACATTTATCTTCTTTCTCGGATACATGTGATACAGTAGATGGTTGGATACCTGATTTTGGTCCTTCAAGTAATATGACTTGTGATCCTCTCTTGTTTTAGATGCCCGTCCATATACCGGTATCGATCGTCTTATGATCGAAAACGGACTATTTCTTCAAATCTCACATACCAGAGTTATTATTCCAATTACTATTGTTTCTTTTCCTATTATTATCAAAGGTCTTAGAAGCAAAAGCAGAAACTTGGGTCTTATCAGTTTTCACAGTAGTACTAGTAGAAGGAACCCCTCTGTGAGATTCTTCTCTAGACACAATCAAGAAAGCATCCTTAACTTCAGGAAGGACTTCCTAGTCAAGAGAGTGCTCCTTATGGGTTGATAAATGTCATCAAGACCCATAAGAAATTGCATCAATTTTAACAGTTTAGAATGATCATTTAACTCAGTCCTAGCTTCACAAGTACAATCAGGCAGTTTGGTGAGAATGTCAAATTCTCTCCATAGAGAATTTAACTTATGATAATATTCAGATATAGGCAAACCACCTTGTTTAAAACTATTAATTTTCTGAAGCAGGTTAAACACAAAAGATCCATCTATTCTGTCATAAGTATCTTTTAAATCTTTCCAAACCACAGAAGCATTATCAGAAAACACATGACCAAGATACACATCTTGAGACAAAGAACTTAAAATCCAGTTTAAAACCACAACATTACATCTATCCCATTGAGCCTCAAGTAAAGGACTAGCAACATAATCAGACTTAAGACAAGAACCATCAAGAAACCCCATCTTGTTTTTAATTTGCATAGCCAATTTCATAGCACTAGACCAAATCATATAGTTCTCAACACCAGCCAATTTAATGGACACAATAGAAGCACAATTAGAATCATTAGGATGAAGATGCAGAGGGTTACTCTGATCCAAACTACTAATCATAATAGCCATAATGACAAAACAACAAAACAAACAACCAAGAAAAACAACTAAACAAATAACCAAACAACAAACAAACAGGTAAACAATCAAACTCACACCCAGAGTTAACTTGGCTCAAGCCAGCAGACTGTGAATGGCCAGAGCAGGTTTCCGTACCAATCAGAGTTGGCAGGTCAAGATGTTAGCTAAACCGTTTGCGCCCACTAAACTAAAAACCAGTTAACCCTAAAGGAAGAAAGATCACTTAAAGTGCAAAAGCAGCGGAGAAAACCACAATCAACTACTCTAGATTCACTTAGTCTAGAGTAATTGAACCAAGAATCAGCCCAGAAACCACAGATCCCCAAAACCCCAAATAAGAAATTAGGATTTTCAAGAATCAACCAGAATCAACAACCAATTGTTAATTCTTCAAGAAACCAACACCAGAACCTTCCAATTGATCAGAAACACAAAACCCCCAAAATCTAGGGTTTCAAGAAAAAACCCCAAATCGTCAATTGAATATACCAATCTTCAATTAAACCTAAGAACACCACAATTCAACAACCAAGATCGTTGAATCTACAAAATCAGAACCCCAAGATCCACCAAGAAGTAACCAATCAAAACCTGGCTCTGATACCATGTTAAAATGGTATCAAAACAACTAAAAACACTCGGTATAATCACCCAACCAACCACCCCTTGGTGATCTTATCTTTTATTATAACAATAAACACTGAATGATTGTCCCCAACACGGATGCAATCAAGATACAATACAAAGAAACTAATTATTGTCCCTCTAATAGGTGCAATAATGATACAAGAACTCACACACTAAACAGAAACAATAAACCAAACCAGACTAAAGATCAAGATGATCTTATTACAAAACTATCAAGAGTAAACTACCCAGAAACCCACTATCAACCTAGATATTTGAGAAACAATGAAAACCAGAGAGAGTTGTATGTGAATCGTAAAACGGATGAGAGATAATAACTTCTCCAAACCCTAGCTCAATGTGATGTTTATATAAGCCCCAAGTTACACTTTAGACCCTGCACAAACAAACACTAGACAAACACAACTAAAGTTAAGAGTTTGTTATAAATAAGTTACACAATTAACCCTGTAGTTTCATAAGTTTATCAAAGAATGTTAACACTTTTAACAGATTTGATTGCTGAAATCTTTATAAGACTACCATTTAAATCCCTTGTGCGGAATACATCTCTCTCCAAATCATGGCGTGCTCGTATTTCTACCCCTAGTTTCGCCCGCAAGCACGCTCTCAGATCTGTGACAACGCCGCTGACTCTAAAGAAATATTTTCTTAAAGAACATATTCGGTACGATTCAAATCAAATGGCCTTTTCTACAAATTATATTCTTCTGGAAAAAGGATACACTAACTTAACAGCAGTCAAGCGATACACTAACTTAACATCAGTCCAGCCCATAGTTAGCAACCGTTTCAAGATTGTTGGTGCATGTAATGGAATAATTTGTCTGTTAAATATGGGTGTACAGTCAATCACTCTATGGAACCCTTCAATTAGGCATAAACTTACCGTCCCCGCTTATCCTTCTAGTAATAACAGGGTATCATTCGGGTTTGGTTTTGACCCAATCAGTGATGATTACAAGATTGTTGCTATGTCTCACTTCAGTTATGAAGATGCACAAAGCTCATTTATTTACTCTTTGAAGACAAACTCGTGGAGTAAGATTGTTTCAGCTACTCCTAAGGTTTACGATGTGCGCTTTGACTTATCCTCGTGTTTTTTCAAAGGAACATTGCATTGGGTTGTCCAATCTGATCAATGTTGTATAATCACATTTGATTTAAGTACTAATGTTTTTGGCTTCATATCCTTGCCAAAACCCGATTTGGAATATTTCGCTCCAATGATCATCAAAGGTTGTTTAGCTGTGATTTTTGTGAGTCGTGATGGTGGAATGCATTGTTCGATTTGGGTGATGAGAGAGTATAATAATGTTGCATCTTGGACTAAGGCCTTCGATATATGGGAAGGAATATTTATGAATGAGGACCATAAGGATTCTATATCGTATAATCATGAGACTAGGACACGCTCAAGACTTATTGTTGATTCTTATTACACAGTTGACATGGATATGTGCATTGAAAGCCTTGAATTGTTAGACAAAGAGATCGTTAGAAACGAATCTGATTTTCTAGCATGGCGTTATTACCAGAGGTATTAATATTATTATTCAAATGTTTAGAAGTCTTCGTGAGTTATGGTTATAGTTATTGGTTTGGATACATGTTATTTGGTAGTATTATTTGTGCAAAAGTATGATATGAACCAAGTACACATACGAATGCAAGGGGTAAGTATATTTTTAGTTAATCAAGCTCAACTTATATGTTGAGTTCTTCTTTCTGCAGCTTTCTTACTTATAAAATATATATACCATCTCAATGCAGCCTTCAGTTTGAGCCAACCAACAACCGCCTTCCCTGAACTGCGCCCGGGCCCTTGTGCATATACTGGGCCCACCTCTGGCTCATGAGGACTGTTATAACCACATGAATCATTGTCATAGAGACCGTAAGTAGGTCCGGTGGCTCCAACACCAAAGCTTCTAAGTAACTCCTGCATGTCATCAGTTTCCAGCATCTCTGAACTCCTCAAATGGACTTCCTCAGAGAACGAGTCTCCAAACCAATGTCCTTGTGGGTCGGACCAATCTGCTGAACCATCAAATTGATGGTTCATTTGATCCATAGTCAGTGTGGGAGCTTGTTGAAACACTCACATTAGGATCAGAATTTATAAATGGATATTCAATCGTGTTATGAGCAGGCGGTGAAGGGAATGTTAGTGCACGTACTTAGGACTTTTCCATCATATTCTATGACTCGACTCCAATTCTCATATGCTCTTTTCACTAGTGAATCTACTGAAAGCTGTTTAACGAAAGACAACATAATTAAAAACAATTAAGAAGAAATTTGAGGGTATAGATGAAGAGTTGTGCAGACCTTTTGATTGTGGCTAAGCGATTCCACGAAAAGAATTGACCATCAGCAATAAGACCTCGTACCTCATTCGTAAATGTGGGTGAAGATAGCACCAGTGGTGTGAGATAAATCGGCATAGTATACATATAGCTTTCCTCCTAAAACACAAGTCTGGCATGCTCCACTGTATTTTCCCACATCCCACTCCCTAGAATCTGTATTCACTTAGCAAATTGTGTTTCCGGTGCGCGTTTAATGTTTGAAGCTGTAATAATCAAATTGTCATTTGTTTAGTAGGTTGGAAAAATCCGTTCATTGAAGAAAAACTATTGGTTAAAAGGACCAAAAAAAATTTTGAAGGGTTATAACCATTTAAAATACTTCTGCAACAAATTGTGACAGTTAAAAACCGTCGCTAACTGCAGCCTTGAAGGCATATGTCACTATTGTGACAGACCTCTGCGACGACTGACTTCTGTCACTAATGCAAACAACCATCGAACCATTGAAACACTATAGTGACGAGTGTAATTATGTCGCTATAGAAAACATCAAGGGCCTTACCCTTTGGTATACATGCACAACCTTTACCATTATTTGTACCCAAAATCAAGTTAATAGTTTATGCAAGCGTGCACTTCGCACCTCCAAAATCGTATTATAACTTAACTTGAAATCCATTTGGTCCCGGATAAATCACCATTACACAAAAATGTCTGATGACACTAAAATCACCAACACTCCCAACATTTTGTTCACTTTTCTATTTAGTCTATTGAAGATACGCCAAATGGACATAATAATGTTGGAGTAAGAGAGTGGAAGAAATCAATACAAATGTTCTCTATAATGCTTGCGAGGAGAAGTTATGTTACGAAGAAACCATTATCCGAGCTTCTTCGTGACAAAAACCTCCTTACACGCTTACTAGAAAATATATGTATCGGTTTCTCTCATCCTCCTTACAACCATGTGAGTATGTCCATTTTACATATCATGCATACTGAAAGTGAACAATGTCTTAGGTAACACATTTGTTGGGTCGAGCAACCTAATTCCGCCAGGTTCACATACAAAAGGTCCCACTGAAGTTAAACTTGATCCATCTTACGTTGAACTGTTTGAACATCTAGTAGCCAAGTGTGCATTGGGGAATGGAATGTACTCAAGATCTCCCTGGTAAACATAGTTTTCTATATTTTATTTTTGGCATAGCTTATACTGTTTATATACATAGAGCCAAGTCTGACTACATCGTGTGATCCAAATAAACAATGCATGTCATTTGGATAGACTAGTGAATTTGGCATTCGACCAAAGTGTTTGTAGTTTAAAACATTCTTTTGGTATTATCGTTTTGGATAAATTTATATACTGCGAAACCAATATAATAGTACATAATGCCGTTTCCAAACATTTATTTTGACTATTTATGATTTAGTACTTCAAATAAGTGATTTATGATATTTGCAGGTGTAATAATGTTGCGCACTTTCTGATAGATGACGATTCTGAAGACGATCTAAACAAAATAGTAGAAGAATTGGAAATATATGATTCAAAGGGGATCGAGATATTCAGGTTACTTACACTTAGATACTCTAAGAAGCTACTCCTGATAATACCAACAGCAAATCAGTAAGATTTGAAGCCAAGAAGAAATAAAAAACGATTTTGTACTTTATATGTATCTTACCTACAAAAACTAAAACCAAAAAGAAATAAAAACGATTTGTTTAACTTTATATGTATTTTACCTACAAAATAAGTGGTTAAGTAATTCAGTAATAGCTGTTTTCTCTTCTACCTCCATTTATGTTTTTGTTTACTCCTGGTGGATAAAAAAGGTCGCTACTTTATTTACAATTAATGAACTTCCTAGAACCAATTTACACTTCACAGCCTTTGGTTCGCTCAAAGAGCTATGACTGTTTACTAGTTTCATAAATTATATCTTACTTTGATTCATAAAGAAGCATTAGTTAGTGCTAAAAAGTTGTAGTCATCGTTTTCTCAAACCATATAATTGTATAATTGTTTGATATAGATTATTAGCATTAATGCCTTTGGTGGTAGATTAACGTTGATTAAATCGGTCCTAGGTAGTTTACCATTGTACTATTTCTCGATGTTCCATGTGCCTTCGTGTGTGATTAAAAAATTGAGAGTATTAGGAGAGATTTTTTTTGGGTGGGATAAGTGATGCAGCGTTTCTAGCTAGTAAGCTTCGAACCACTAGGTATCGTTGTCCCAACGAGCGGTGAAATTGATCTCGTCACTCAAGTCGTGAGTTATGTGTGATGAATAAGGTTTAAAAAGAAGGTTTTGGTTTTAATTATACTACAACGACAATTTAAAGTAAAGTAAAGCGGTAAAACGACTTTAAATAAGAAAACGATAAAATGACATTTAAGTAAGAAAGCAAGTAACGGTGCATGTAATAAAAGGGCGATAAGTAATGAAAACGGTAAATGAAATTAAAAGACAATGTGTTTGCAAAGCAACGCGAATTAGCTTGTTAAGCTCGAGGTAAAAGTTTGCAATGAATTATTATCCTTTCTCGAGATTAGTTGTCAATTAATCTTTTGAAAAGATATTAACTCAAGACGGGTGAATTAATCGTTCAAAGATTTCGTCTTCGAATAATTAACTCACATGTCTAAGTAATCTTTCGATTACTTATCACAAACGTTTAACGCTCTTACTTAACTCACAAACTCGAGTGACTAAGCAAACACGTTTAAAAACTACTCGAGACTCATATTAAAAACTTAAAGCGATAAAGAAATTAAAAGACTTGTAAAACATTTAACGTAAATAAAAGGTAAGACTAAAAATGAAAAGACGAAAGACTTTAATAAGTAAAAGACACTAAAAGGATTTTAAAGAAAATTCGACAGCATAACGTTTAGATTTAAGAAAATAAGAGCCTCACTCGATAAACGATGAGGTAAAATAAAAGCCTAGCTCGGCTTGAAAAAGAAATAAGAAAAGAAAAGGAGAAAATAAGACACGACTCGAAATAAACTTGGACTAGAAATAAAGTTGACACAATAAAAACCAAACTCGCTATAGAAAATATTTGGAACCAATACTCGCAATTTAGAACTAAAGAAAAATGATATTCGCTATTTAGTTGAAAAGTCGATATTCGCTATATTTCACAAAGCCCAAACTCGCTATCCATTTTTTTTGCATATTCGCTAATTCATATGTTTTCTTACTCGCTATCTAACATTTGACATTTCATATTCGCTACATAAAAAGTTGACTTTTCAAACCTCATACTCGCTAGCTACTCTTACTATTTCATATTCGCTATCTTCTTTTTTTCTTATTCGCTATTTTCTTGCTTATTCGCTAAAACAGAAAATAACCTATTCGCTATACCCTAAGAGAACACTATTCGCAAAAACCATATTAGCTAAAACTCATATTCGCTAAACCCTAAAAACCACTATTCGCAATTAATATATAAAAAAAACAGATTTAGTACGTAGATAAAATTAGGGCTTGTAACTAATCAAAACTAATTTTTAACGCGTAAAAACAATATTTAGACAAAGAAAACTTGTAAACACATGAAAATACACACGCTAAAATAACAAATAAGCCAAATAAGCTCAAGTCATAATCATTAGGCACAAAAATCTCTTTTCATGCAAAGGTGGTGCAAGACTTATGTGAGCTTATTTTGGATCAAAATGAAAGTAAAGAAGCTTGAATAGGATGAAAAGCAATAAGAGAAAGATTGAAATAAGCAAAGAAATAAGCAAGTAAAAAGATTAAAACTTGAATTCAAAAGCTTGCATTAAAGAAAGATTACACTAAGACAAGAAAATAAAACTACACTACTCCTAAGAGGTCCAACCCTCTAAAATCTAACCTATGCTAACCAACCTTCACAAATGAGGTGGTGATTCTAGATATAGCTCAAGAGCTTGCATAAGTTTTACATTGTTGCACACTTAGCCCTTGAACTTCCAAATTATATGAAAATCAAGCGTAAACTAGAGATACAAAGCTTTTTATCTTTCTAAAACACGACTTCGGTCCTTGTAACTTTGAGGAAATATGTGTAGACGAGTCTTCAATAAGTCTTCAATGATATAAAAGTGATCCTTTGCTCGAGTTTGAGAAGCTTATCTAAGATAATCATCTTTAATCTTCGATTAAGTGTCTCTTTCATATTCATGAGCTCTTAAGTAATGAAAACATCATCACGGGCTTCACTTAAGCAAATGTGATCTTTAACTTCACTTTTGAACGCTTTTCCACATCTCGTGCTCTTTTTGGGCTTTTCGGTTGCTTTTCATGATGTTTTAGCAATATCCATACCTGCACAATCATAAACACAAAAACACTATATCTTTGGCGTTTAACGTTAGTTTTTGGTCTTTTCTACACTTAAACTAAGGTCAAAGATATGTGTAATTTAGCACATATCAAAATCCCCCAGACTAAGGTATTGCGTGTCCTCACGCAATGTAATCACGTCACGCCTTAAAGATAAATAATTTCACACCTCTCTTTACTAACTTTGAAAAGTAGCAAAACGTTCAAGAGAAATACGAAATCATTTATTCCCTAAAACGCCCCGAGTTTCCATTTATGACTATATAGATATAATATTATTTTAGCATATGACGGTGCGAATGACTTTCATTATCTTTTGATAACGATTAAGGGTCTTCGAGCAAGAACACGATTCATAGAAAAGTGACCGATTGGATAAAATTCATCGTCCCTGATTTTTCACAAGCTCCCCCAGACTAAGCGTAAAACGAAATCATTGTTCTTTTATAAGCATCGATGCTAAAATTATCCATGGAAGTTACTTGTGAAGACTCCTTACTCCCATACTCCTATTTTCCTCTAATTATTTTATTTTTGGTGGGAAATTGAATTTCCTCGTTTTTATATTTATTAATCTGATAAAAGCTTAAAATTTTAGACGCTTAGTAGTTTCTAATTCTTCCCTCGAGAACCATTGCTCACAAGAATGAGGTCCACATCAAGGTCTCTAATTTAACACGATTTTGAGGAGTATCCCTTTTATTGGCGACCGAAACAACTCATCTACGAGTCCAGAGACAGAAGCTTTTATTAGGACCTCCCCGGAGTCAAGGTTTGGCATTTTTTTCATTAAAAGCACAAAACGTATTTACCTCGGCCCTTTATAACAATCACAACATCGGCTGCGAACCGGCAAGATGTAATAGTCTATTATGACCTTGGTTATTTTTCCTCCACCTTTTATTGGAAGTCTACAACATCGGCTGCGAACCGGCAAGATGCAGAAAACCTTTTTGGCATTGGATTTTTACTATTAAGCACAACATACGTATTTTTGTTTTTGCCAAACCCCAAGTCCTACGGCTTTTATAACAATCCCAACATCGGTTGCGAGCCGGCAAGATGGAATAGTCTATTACACCGTAACGCTGATAGTACCTCCATGTGTACCCAACCCTCACAAGCAAAGACCCTTTTGGCAAGGATTTCGAAACTAAGTTTCGCCAAAATCTCGCACCTTTAATTAAACCTAAATTACTATTAAGGGGTGAAACAAGCTTATGGGAGTAAAAAGTCACAAGTACCCTCGATGAAGTGTGTTTTACCATCTTACTTATAATCGAACTCTATCATTTTTCGTTCTTCGCGGATTTTTATTTCGCGAAAACTTAGCTAGGGGAAACAAGCTAGGGCTCAACACGCCCGGATCAAGTCAAAATTTTTATTCTTACTCTCACCTATTAGGAAAGTCAAACTCGGTGTCAAAACTNAGTAGGAAAGTCAAACGCGGTGTTAAAACTTTTATTCTATTTTTGCATAATTTTTAATTTTTCTCATTTTTTTGTGCTTTTTGCTTTGAAAATTTTCAAAATTTTTCATTTTTTTTTTGGATTTTTTTGAGGAAAACGGGGTTGCGTAAGTAAACGACAAATATGAAAGTGCAAGGTCAATCAAATCGAAGATTCACCCCCCCAGACTAAAGATAAACATTGTCCTCAATGTTTTCAAGGTAAGGGAATCCTAACGATAAATCTAAGGCCGTTTATTAATTATGCCAAAGACACTATTAGTCGATTAGATTAGGATATAAGATTTCCATTCCAGCAGCAATACATGGGACTCGAGTGGAGATGGGTCGATCCACGAGCACGAGAATCATCATGAATTGGGAAAATCCTGCACATACACAAACAACAAAGCAAACAACAAGATTGGAAAAGGTTGCCCTCCTCACGTTACTTATTAGAAAATAAAAAATAAAAGGATAAGCATGGGGTGCCTCCCACGAAGCGCTTGTTTAGTAACGAGTCGTGTAGCTTAGACTCGCCCCGAATTTACTTGTCCATGGGGGAGCAAATGAAGCAACCGGCTAGAAAAGCAACGATGCCGGGATCAAAAACAACATCCTCACTCCCGAGGGAATGACGGATGGGTGAAACAATAGCATAGGTAAGATAAGGAAGAAAGATCATAATAATGGTTTCGAGGTCAAATCCAAAGAGATCCTCCATGGTAAGCATAACTTTCTCCTTAGTCTTAAAATCATCCTGCTTCAAAGTAGGATCAAGAGATTCTTCAATGGTAACAAAAGAAGCA
>LBNU01005130.1:47712-64893 GCA_014162995.1 Artemisia annua
CTTGTTTGACAATCGGGTGCTAAAGTGGCGGACCTTCCACAATACTCACACCCATAAGTTTGTGTAACGATTTGGTGGAGTTGAAATGAATCATGATTGAAATACGGTTCTTGCTCATAAGTATTTTGGATGAGGGTAGGTGAAAATCATTTGAGGATAATTGGAAAAGTTGAATTGAAGTTTTGAATAAGAGTTCATCTTTCAAAAGCACAAGACGAACAGAATCCATCATTGAGACTATTACCACACCTCATTGCAAGTACCCACCGTTGACAACCAATTTGAAGCGGATCCAACTTGATTCTCCGCATCCATTACCAAAACCAAGATAAGTCGGG
This sequence comes from Artemisia annua, assembly GCA_014162995.1. Classification (NCBI taxonomy): domain Eukaryota; kingdom Viridiplantae; phylum Streptophyta; class Magnoliopsida; order Asterales; family Asteraceae; genus Artemisia; species Artemisia annua. The sequence continues at coordinate 48,051 of LBNU01005130.1, forward strand.
TGAAGTGGGTAATTGGAAGAGAAAGAGGATAGTCGAAGAATTAGGGTTTTGATTATAACGAATGAATTACTCGAACCACAACACAAACAAACTTCCGTTTCGGGATGTCATTCCAACCTTTCACACGTAAGTATCGACACGGTGCACCATTAGAGTGGTAACAACCACAACCAACACCAAAGATCAATGAGCCATAGAATTAAAACAATAGGGTAAGAAGGATATTTGGATTTTTAAAAAAATTTATAAAGAAAAGAAAATATTTTTGTTAATTTTGAATTTTTAGTTGTTTTTGTTTTAAAGAAAAGTTAACTCTAAAAAGAAGGATCTTCAAAACACAAGTCTTCGAACGACGAACACTTATCTAATCACCGCTTTCCCCGGGAAGCGGCGCCAAAAATTGATGTTAGCGTTTTTCAAGGCGGTGAAGCTTAACCAAACGGGGAATCGGTGTTTCCCCCCCCAAACGAGCGTGAAATTGATCTCGTCACTCAAGTCGTGAGTTTTGGTGATGAATAGGTTTAAAAAGATTTTGTTTGGTTTTAATTATACTACAAAAAACTTAATTAAAAGTTAAACTAAGTAAGAACGGAACAAAGAGAAATAAAACTAACATTTAAAGAAAACAACGTTAAGAAAAGAAAGTAAACAGAAAGTGACACGAAAGCAATAAAGAAAGTTTTTGGTATTTTTTTAATTACGAAGAAAGTTGAACTAAGAAAATTAAAACAAGTGAAAGAAAACAAACTAAGTTGAAAAATTATTAACGAAAATTCGTTCAGAGTAACGGTACGAAACGTTAAAAGAACTCCACTCGATAAACGATGGAGTGTAAAATAATTGCTACTTCGCATGAACACCAGATACACATATTCGCAACTAAAACTCAAAATCATATTCGCAAAATGTAAAACAAACCTTTACTCGCTATTTTTTTTTAAAAATTCTATTCGCTACTTTTTTTTTTCATTTCTTATTCGCTAGTTTTTTTTCTTATTCGCTAGACTAAAAAAAAAAACATACTCGCTATTTCTTTGTTTTCTATCGCATCTTCTACAAAAAAAAAACCATTCGCTAATTTTAAACATATCCTATTTTAAAAAAACATATCGCTAATTTATTTAAAAAAAACATATTCGCTAAAACACCAAAACTACTTTATCGCAAAATCATTTTAGAAATACATTTAATACGTAATAAAACTAGGGCTGTTAACTTATAAAAACTAATTTTCTAATTATGAAAAAAGCAATTTAGACAAAGAAAACTTGAAAACCACATGAAAATAAGCCACGAGTTCAACAAGTTATACCATATTCATTAGGCACAAAAATCCTTAGATTCATTGCAAAGTGGGTAAAAGGCCTTGTAGAAGCTCATGCAAAGATTGAAAAAGACACAAAATAAGGGCTCAAGAAATGTAAGGAAGGAATAAGATGAAGACATAAAACAAGCTAGAAAAGATTAAGACATCAAATAAGTTTTGCATTAAAAATTACCTTAAGATCATAAAAATAAGCTAACTACACCTACTGCCACCCTATAAAAACTAACTCCTAAACTAGCCAACCTTCTAAATGGATGTGTCATCTTAATTTATATGCCAAGAGCTTTGTGATAGTTTTTACAATATTGCACTTAAAGCCTTTGACCTTACAATTCATGAAATACCACTAAAACGGTACTAATTACATCATTAATAAACGTTAAAACTAATTAAATGGTAACTCTTGTAACTTCGAGATTTGAGTTGACTTGTATTCCAAAGTCTCAAAGAGTAAAAATTGTTCCTTGCTCAGTATTTGAAAGCTTCTTACATGAATACTTTCAACTTTGATTAAGCGTTTCTCCATCTTTTTGAGCTTTTAAGAAATAACTTTGCGACTTGGGGCTCTCTTTGAGAGATTTCATTCATTGACTCGGCTTTGGTGACACTTTCACATCTTGTTTCTCTTTTAGCTTTTAGGTTGCTTTCATGGATGTTTCAGCCAATATCCAACCTGCACAATCAATAAACACAAAAACAACAATCTTTGGCGTTTAACGTTAGTTTTTGGTCATTTTCTATACTTAAACTAAGGTCAAAGATATGTGTAATTTAGCACATATCAATGTGTGTTTTTCAATTCGTTTGGTATTAAAAATGGGTTAGGGTTTCGTTTGGTGTCGTGAGCTTTTATAAGCTTATTTAGTGTCTAAAACTAGCTTATTATCAAGTCTTTATAAGTTTTTATCATTTTAGTAATTAGTTTCACGTTACAAAAAAGACACAGCTTCTAAAATTCGAGTTAGCGAGTACCATTTTTAGGGATTTGCGAGTTTGGTAATTTTATAGCGAGTATGAAACATTTTTAAAAGTTCTTGCGAGTATGAAACAACAAATAGCGAGTAAGCTAATTGTAGATTGCGAGTATCACTTGGCAGTCATTCTTAGCGAGTATGGTCCTAGGGATCTTGCGAGTTTCATACATTTTATGCGAGTATCATCTTCATAATTTTGCGAGTATGGTTCTTTGAAAAGTAGCGAGTATCGAGTTCCTTTTAACTCTTGCGAGTATCATCACATTTAGCGAGTATGGTGTCGTTTTGTGATCTTGCGAGTATGAACCAAGGTTTTGCGAGTATCATCTTCAATTTATGCGAGTATGGTTCTTGTATTTAGCGAGTAAGAGTCTTCATTTGGTGTCAAGTCGTATTATTTCTTTCTAGTTTCTTTTGTGTCGTGTTTAATTTGTTTATAAGCCGGTCTTGGCTTTTATTTACCTCATCGTCTTTACGAGTGAGGTTTCATTTCTTTAAACTTCTTAACGACACTCTGTCGAAATTTCTTTTAATCCTTTTAGTTTTATTATAACTTAGTTAACTTTCTTTTCTAATTAGTTAAAGTTTTTAGTACGTTAAATCTTTCATCGTGTTTTTAGTTTAATTCTTCTTTTCGTTAATTAAATCTAAAACTCCAAAAACATTTTACTTTTTACTTTCTTTTATAATTTGTAGTTTTCATTTCATTTCTCTTTCACGTATTACTTAGACTTATGTTTTCCTTCCTTGTTCAACTTACTTCGTTTAATCTCGTTCTCTATTTCCTTTAAGTTTTAAACAATCTTTCGTAGTTTAACTAAAACCAAATCACATCTTTTAAAACTATTCACTTCACATAACTCACGACTCGAGTGACAAGATCAATTTCAACCCTCGTTGGGACAACGATCCGTGGTTTACAAGTTCACCGCTTGATTCTACGACCACCAATTTTTGGCGCCGCTACCGGGGAGCGGTTGATAAGATTAAGTCGTTTGATCGTTCGAGACTTGTGTTTTGAAGAACCTTCTTTTAGAAGTTAATGTTTTCATAAACATAAAAACAACTAAAAAATTATAAAACCCATAAAATACCAAAAAGATTTTCATTTCAACTTTCTTTTTCACTTTGTTTTGTTTTGATTTGTATGATCACTCGTTCTAAGTCTAACTTGAACGAGTCTTCTTCTTCTTCAGTGCCGACTAACCGCAATCGTCGTAGACGAAAGCAAAAGACCGTACCCGAGTTACGTGATCTTCAAAATTCCATCACCGAGATGAATAACAACAACGTTGAACAACCCAACGGGGCTCCCAACGGAGGAGATCCCCAACCTCTTCATGATTTACGTCCAATGGAGGAACAACTCCAATCACCTTTTCAAGGTGTGAGGAGAGCCATCGTGATTCCCGATATTCAAGAAAATCATTTTGAAATCAATCATGGATTACTCAATCTCATTTCGGGTATATCCTTTCACGGGTTTGATCACGAAGATCCTCATGTTCACATTCGGAACATAACCGACATTGCTGAAACAATTAAGATCAACCAAGTTCCTTATAATGTTGTCAAAATGAAATTGTTTCCCTTTTCTCTCAAAGGAGCTGCACGTACTTGGCTAGACAAAGAACCCCCCAATTCGATTCATACTTGGGATGATTTGGCTAGCAAGTTCCTTAACCATTTCTGTCCACCTTCAAAAATCTCAAATCTCCGTACTCAAATCTTTCGTTTCCAACAAGCTTTCGATGAATCATTCAGCGAAGCTTGGGATCGATTCAAAGAGTTACTTGAAAAGTGTCATAATCACGGGTTTCTGAATTACATCAAATCGATACGTTCTATAATGGTTTGAATCCCGTTGATCAAGATTCACTCAATTCTGCTGCTGGTGGTAATTTGTTATCTCGAAACACTCAAGATGCGTTCACTATCATTGAAAACAAAGCAAGAGTGCGAACTTCACGAAGCAAAACACAAGTGTCAAGTGCTAGTAATAAGGCTAACGACGAAGTTTTGTCATTAACCAAACAAAATTCTGATGCTATTGCTGCTCTTACAAAACAAATGGGACCTTTTATTCAACACAAAGAACAACCGACTCAAACCGTCAATGCTATTAACCAAAGTTGCGAAACTTGTGGTGGTCCCCATGCATATTACGAATGTCCGACAACTGTTAACGTCTCTAACGAGCATGTGTACGCTGCTAACATGGGTGGTAACGCTTACCAACCCCAAGGAGATCGAAATCTTCTCAGCTACCGTTCAACCAATTACCTTGGACCACCACCTGGTTTTCACAACCCGCTTCCGAACCAAAATGTGCAAAATCGTGGTAATCAAGTCAATCAGAATCAAAGTTGAGTAACTCACGGTTTTCAGAATCAAAGTCAAGGTTTTAACCAAAATCGGAACTTTCAAAGTAATCATGGAAATTTTGGAAATCAAGGTGCTAATTATGGAAACTTTAATCATGTTTGAATTAAAATTTTCAAAACCAAGGTCAAGGTTTCAACAACAATGCCCGTGGGCAAACTTTTAACCAAAACCAAGGTGTTGTTCAAAATCAATCGAACACGGATGAGTTGTTGGCAGAATTACTTCGTCAAAATCAAAACAACCAAACCATCTTGCAAAGTCAGCAGACACAACTTAAAAATCATGAAGAAACAACTAGAATATTGCTAAAGGAAATTTTTGACATGAAAAAGTCTTTAATTATCGACCATCGGGTTCGGGTACCACTTCTCTACCTAGCAACACGATCGCTAACCCGAGGGGCGATGTCAAGGCGATCACAACACGCAGTGGCGTTTCTTACGAAGGACCAACGGTTCCAACTGCCTCTTATTCTCCTCCTTCAAAGGTAGTNTCTTTTACGTATTACTTAGACTTATGTTTTCCTTCCTTGTTCAACTTACTTCGTTTAATCTCGTTCTCTATTTCCTTTAAGTTTTAAACAATCTTTCGTAGTTTAACTAAAACCAAATCACATCTTTTAAAACTATTCACTTCACATAAATCACGACTCGAGTAACAAGATCAATTTCAACCCTCGTTGGGACAACGATCCGTGGTTTACAAGTTCACCGCTTGATTCTACGACCACCACATATCCTCATTTGGGATTATGGTATCCTAGAGAATCTCCTACGAAATTGGTTACCTACTCAGATAGTGATTATGCTGGAGCTAGTTTGGATAGAAAATCTACAACAGGTGGATCCCAATTTCTTGGATGTAGATTGATGTCATGGCAGTGCAAGAAACAAACATTGGTGGCAACTTCATCAACTGAGGCAGAGTATGTGGCTGCTGCAAGTTGCTGTGCTCAAGTTCTATGGCTTCAAAATCAACTTTTGGTCTATGGGTACAATTTAATGAATACCATCATTTATATTGACAATAGCAGTACCATATGCATAATTAAAAATCCTGTTCAACACACTAAGATTAAACATATTGAAATTAGACATCACTTTATAAGACATTGTTATGAGAAAAAGTTAATTCAAGTTGTCAAAATACATATTGATGATAACTATGCTGATTTATTAACAAAAGGGCTTGATGTGGGAAGGTTTCAGTTTTTGGTAACAGGTATTGGAATGCTTAATCCATAAAATTTTTGATGTCAAATGGTCTTTAGTGTTGAGGGGAGGTTTGTGGTACTAAAATTGTTGTATATGTTTGTATTTTGTTTGTCCACTAACCTTTATGCAGAGAATAAATACAACAGTGGAAACAATAGTGCAAACAGTGGAAAATTTTGCTCTCACAGTGTAAAAGGAAAAACAGTGTAACTTCATTCATTAACATCACAAGAGTTACATTGAATGGACTGAGAGTAAACACATCAAAACACAAAAGATAAACCCCTACACAACCTACATCCTACACCAGCTACTTCATTGGCTTCTTGCCCTTGCCCTGATAGTTGTGCTTGGTCTTTTGAGAACTTTTCCTTTTGTTCTCAAAGGTTGACTACAATCTTGGACAGGCAAGACCAAGTATTTGTTTTGGAGGCTTTGGCAATCTTGCAGGCTTCTCTGGGATGGAGATTTGTTTCATATTGGATAAAGCTGATCCTAAAGCCTTAGTCAGAGCCCTTGGCAACTCCTTGGAGAGGGAACAAATCTCATCATCATCTGATGAGCTTGAGTAGAATTTCAATGATGGTGCAGGTTTGGCAGTCTTTATGGTAGGCTTCTTGGAAGTAGAGGTTGAAGCACAAGGTGGAAAGTAACTTGCCCATCCTGATGCCTCTGAAGATGATTCAGATGACATCAAAATCTCTGTGTCAGAAGAAGAATCAGAAGAGATGTATATTATGTTTGGGAGATTGCTCATGATGTTGTTTAGGTATTGGTTGAAAGATAGAAAGTGTTTTGGTGAAGATTATGGTGATTCGAGCCCCTTTTTATAGGCAAAGTCAATCTCAAGGGTTTAATAATGGAGATATGTAGGATACTCATAAACAAAAAGTCGTATGGATCTTGTGGTTAAATGGATCGAATAGTGCAAGAGAGTTAGAGAGAGAAAGAGTAGAAGTTGGGAGCCTTTTAGAGAGAGAAACACAAGAACTAATATTAACTATGTGAAAAGGTCCAACCCTTCCCATGTATGGGAAGGGCTATTTATACTTACAAATGGATGAATGCCTCTACTAGGCTGTGGAGCGAGCTGACAGAGGGTAAAAGACCCTACTCGACACCACAAATACTAACTAATACTAAACTACGTTCTTACTAATATAATAAATATTATGAGCTACATGATGCTTAACAATACTTGGGGTGACCGAATCTTCAATAAGAAAAATGTATTCCTATCAATCTCCCCCTAAGGGAGGTCACCCCTGGAAATCAAACATTCAGTTCTAGCATCTAAATCTTTGTTGATATCTTTTGTAGCTCGCAGTTGTTGATTCTTCATTGTCAAGAACTTTGTGCTTTCAGCAGCGGACTCTAGATGACTTGTTTGGTGTGTAGGATGATCTTTGGCATTACTTCGAGTTCATCATCCAAATGAATATCTTCAAGTCACCTTTGAGTAGAAATGTCTCTATGTGATTTTGTGACCATCTTTGTGTCGGCATGCTCACACTTTTCTGGATCATGATCTTCAGCATCAGAGTTGTGGAAGCACAGTTGAAGCCCATTCTATGATCATGATTTCTTTGACTTTGAGGTTGAAGTGTGAGCATGAGGTGATGATTCGGCATCTTTTCTACAATCAGCAGCAACCGCCAAAAATTCCAGCATAAAACAATTAGCAATAAAACAACCGGTACTTACAGGTTTGGAATTAGAGATCGTCAACAGCATAGTGTGAAGACTTCTTCTAATCCTTACCAAGGTCGTTCCCAAGCCGGATACCCCCGATAGGGCTTACAAGATCTACCTAAGTATATCAACGATTGGGTGAGTCGCTGGAGATCACCCCACGACTGTAGACTGTTTCGAAACCGCCATGATCACCAAGCATAATCCACAGGGAATTACCGAAGTGACCTGCTTTCAGGGCTGTTTGATGTTGACCCTGGCAGGAATTTCCACTCAATCACTGGGAATTACATGCGTATATTCCCTCATAAGTGTTCTTGGCAGATTGCTAGGATCTGCGTAGGACTCAGAATATTACAGCTGGTGTCCTTAATGTTGAACCACCAGTGTAGAAGTAACAAGTGTTCCTATGAGATCTTTTGATGTATCTCGTGGCTCTAGACTCGATAAGTGCATTATTTTGTCGTCGGAGACTGGAGCAGTGTCTCCTGTTTCAATATCAACATAGCTCATAATGAGCGGTCGATATGTTATGCAGGGTTCCCCGTCAGAATGAAACAAGCTCTTTTGAGAGAACTTGAGTGGTTAGAAGGTTTAGTGCAGTGCGTCACTGGGTCCATGACGTCTTGTCTTCAATACCGATGTTACCTTAGTAACAATCAGTAGCATATGAATTGAACCCGGTTTCTGCCCTAAGGTTGAATAATGGGAGGGCTATTTCTTTTCACCCTTTCTCATTTCATTTTTTTTAAATTCTTCAACCCCTTCTTTCTCCTTTCCCATTTATCTCCTTTTTTCATAATCATACCTAAGGATTTTCTAATGCTATCTATTCGGTATTGCCCTTGGGTAGATCCCTCCGGTTCTGGCGGATCATAGGACGTTTTTCCTAACCTAAGCCACCTTATAACTTCATGACTATCCTATGTTGCCATCAACCAAATCATTGAAAATTCTCTCAAAGCGTTTATGATTAAGAAACACATTTTTGCTAACACTTTGAGGGTTTTAGGATTTTCAAATGCTCCCCCTTAACATGTGCTCATAGGTTTTTGATAGAAATCTGCACATGTCGGGGTGAGTTGCACTTTTGAATTGATCCACTCTTAATAGACATATACCCTAGGGACATGTTTACGTTGCTTAGTTAAAGGGATCCATTATCAGTTTTTAGGTGATAACTAGCCCTAATAACTAACTTGAAGTTGTTAACATTCCTTAAAAAGGAAGTTAGACCCGTCAAAGTATACATCTAAGAAGAGCTTCTCGAAACGGTACTCTCTACTTGGATAAATCCTTTCGAATTCTAACGTTTATGTTTCGTCAATTCATGAGTCAATTCTGTGCCACGCTCAAATGAGATGCCAAATCTTTTTATTCACCACAAACTATTTTGCTCCCCCTCAATATGTGCATTGGTTCAATTTAAAATTAAAAAAATTTAGCACATACGGGAGAGCGTACATTTTAGTCCAAAAGCATCACATTTTATACGGGAGAGCGTAGTCATATTTAAATCACATTCTCTCCCCCGATCAAAAAATTTCAAATCATTTGAGATTTTGTGATCCCAATTGATTTAAATGAGTTTAGAAATATGGGAGAAAATGTTGTCAGATTTAAACATGTACTGATTTTTGAGACACTTTTTCACTGCTGCTGGTGCACAAAGTTTAGAAAGGTGCAGAAATTTTGAGCAAATACGCTCCCCCTCAAATAATGACCCGTTTTCTATTTAAAGAGCTGTAGTCATTAAGTTGAGCGGCAAGATATTTGTGAAAATTTAAGTCCAATAGCCACCTTGTAAACCACAAAAAATCTCTTGAAGAATCATAGATGAGAGAAATTTTGGGATGAAAGAAGACTTCTCTTCTTTTTCAAGAAATGATGCACTGAAACGTACATCATTTCGAAGAAACATGGATATAAAGTAATCCATGCCCGAGTGAACATCACCCGATAGAAGGAACAACCGTCTTTTTGGCGACTAGTTTTCCCATAGTTAAGAACGGGTTGTTATCTGAAGTAATAACAATCCGAGAAGACATGTTTTAACCATTTATTATAACTTCCGCTCGAGCTTCATTTAAAATTCCGTGTCACTATTGAATGACATTTCTAGAATCTTAAATGTTATCGATAAACAGAAGACATGCCTAAGGTGAAACTATTTTTGGTATTTTTGTGTTTTTTAGATTTTTATGGTTTTTCTAGGTTTTATATTTTTGTATTTTCTTTTTGGTTTTAGGAATATGTACAAGGATATATGAAGCAAATCCATTACTCGTCACTTTCTTCCTGAAGACTTTTGAGTGACTCAGGAGTGATACTCTTCATTCCAAGATGCGGGAGAATGAATTGAAACCGTTCTCTGGGTAGTGCCTTAGTGAAGATGTCAGCCAGCTGAAACTCTGTCCTCACAAAGTAAAGTTCCACAATCCCCTTTTCCACTTGTTCCCTGATGAAATGGTGTCGAATATCAATGTACTTTGATCTGGAGTGCTGGACGTTGTTGCAGAGCAATTGCACTTTCGTTGTCACAGTACATCAGAGTTTTGTTGTAAACAAATCCATAGTCAGGCAATTGCGATCTCATCCATAGGATTTAAGCGCAACAAGATGACATGGCAATGTATTCAGCCTCAGTGGAGGAGATCGACGTACTCATTTGCCTCTTTGATGACCAGCTAACAAGCTTATCTCCTAGAAATTGAGCACCACCTGAAGTACTTCGACGTGTATCTTGACACCCCGCATGATCAGCATCATAGTAGGTAGTGAGAGCCATAGCAGTGTCTTTAGGATACCAAAGACCCATGTGAATAGTCCCTTGAAGATACCTGAAGACTCTTTTGACTGCTTCTAAATGCTTTTTGGTAGGTTTGGATTGATAGCGAGCACACATGCAAACAACAAATAGAAGATCTAGCCTACTGGCAGTGAGGTACATTAAGGATCCAATCATGTTGCAGTACTTAGTTTGGTCAACTGTAGTCCCCACAACGTCCTCATCCAATTTTGATCTCTCTACCATCGGAGTGTCAACTGAGTCACATGCTTCAAATCCAAATTTCTTCAAGATTTCTGCAACATACTTGGATTGATTGATGAAGATGCCGTTGGGATTTTGAGATATTTGCAACCCCAGGAAAAATGACACTTGCCCCATCATGGACATTTGGAACTCGGAACTCATCTCTTGTGAAAAATGATCACATTCCATAGGATCAGAAGAAGCAAAGATAATGTCATCTACATAGATTTGAACATGAAGTAGATGCTTGCCCGACTTTCTGGTGAATAGTGTAGGATCAACAACACCCTTTCTGAATTTGTTGGCTAGGAGGAACTTGGATAGAGTGTCATACCATGCTCTGGGTGCCTGCTTAAGTCCACACAGTGCCTTCTTCAAGCAATATACATGATTAGGACATTCAGGGTCCACAAACCCTTCAGGTTGACTTACATAGACCACTTCCTTCAAGTGACCATTTAGAAATGCAGTCTTTACATCCATTAGGTAAACAATCATATTCTGACTGCCTACGTTTGCAAGAAAAATCCTGATGGCCTCAATTCTAGCAACGGGTGCAAATGATTCTTCAAAATCTATACCCTCTTCTTGTTTGTATCATTTGGCCACTAGCCGAGCCTTGTTTTTCAGAACCTCACCATATTCATCAAGCTTCACTTTGAAGATCCACTTGAGAGCGATAATCATAGCACAGTCTGGAGGAGGCACTAATTCCCATACATCAAGTCGGTCAAATTCATGAATTTCATCTTGCATTGCAGTGAACCAGGACACTTTAGTCAAAGCTTCTTTGAAGTCCTTCGGTTCAGCTTTAGACAGTATGGAGTTGAAGAAGCACCACAAGGCATCGGTGGCAAGTTGTCTACGTGTGGATACAGGGCGAGATGGATTTCCTATGATGTTGTCAATTGGATGATCGTTTGTCCTTTTTCTGAGATGCTCATGATGTTGAGGATTGTGGACTAAAGTGGCCGTGTTTGAGTCTTCCGAAGAGGTTGCCACATTGGATGGTTCAGGAGCAAATATGTTAACAAATGGTTCATCAGCTGGTTGAGCAAAGGGATTCACTTCAAAAGAATTATCAGATGCAGCTCCTTGATGTACTGAAGAAGGTTGATCATTGAGCGTGGGTTGAGTATGGCTAGATGATGGAGCATCTTGACTAAAGGAGACAGAGACGGATGGCCCATTTGTATGTTGAGATGCATCATTAGCAGCAGCATTAGAACCAATGACTTGCTGTTCCGGCTCGATGATCTGTTGAGGTTCAACATACTCATCATACATTGGATCGAATAACTTCTTCAATTCTTCACTAGTGGGGGGTACATAAGGAGCAGCAGTAGTGGAAGACTGTACAAGCCCTGAACTAATTGGTCTAGGGGACAAAAGATTAGATGCGAGTCCAGAACTGGAGTGTTCAGGAGCCATATGCTCAGACAGCTCATCAAACGTGACATGAATGGTTTCCATGATTTGTCGGGTTCTTTTGTTGTAGATTCGGTAACCCTTTTTATCTGGTGCGTAGCCAACAAAGATCCCAATATCAGCTTTTGCCTTCAGCTTTCCCAAGTCTTCACTATCGTTAGTTGGGTAGCATAATGCACCAAACACTCGTAGAAATGACAGATCAGGTTTTTTGTCGTGCACTAGCTCATAGGGGGTTTTTCCGTGAAGAGGATGAATCAGTGATCGGTTTTGGGTGTAGCAAGCAGTTGCAATTGCCTCTCCCCAGAGAAACATAGGAGATTTAGAAAATATCAGCATGGTTCGAGCAGCCTCTATAAGGGTACGGTTTCATCTTTCAACGACTCCATTCTGCTGAGGTGTTCGTGGTACACTCCTTTGATGACTTATTCCAAGGTTTTCAAAAAATTGAGTAAGTTGCTTGTTGACAAACTCAGTTCCATTGTCTGTGCGGACGAATCTAACAATTTTATTGAGTCCAACTTGCAGCTGCTTGATAAGTTTAATGATGATCTCTGGTGTCTCATCCTTGGATCTCAGAAACTTTACCCATGTAAATCGAGATAAGTCGTCAACAATCACTAACACATATCTTTTCCCATAGATGTTTTGTACTCTCATTGGTCCACACAGATCCATGTGAAGGGTATGAAGAACTTCCATAATGGTGTTGATTGATTTGGGTTTGTATGTTTGTTTCTTGCTTTTACCCAACTGACAAGCAGAGCAAAGATGATCTTTTTCATATTTCAGCCGGGGCATGCCTCGAACAAGATCTTTACAAGTGAGCTCATTGATGGTATCAAAGTTTAAGTGATTCAAACGACGATGCCACAGCAATGACTTGTTCTTTGAAGCCTTGGATAATAAGCAAATAGGTGATGACCGCATCATGTCTTCAATGGATATGGTGTATAGGTTTGTGCCACGACTACCTTTCAGAATATCCACACCATCCAATTCTCTAACAAAGCAAGTGTGTTTTCTGAAGGCTACTTCAAGATCGGAGTCACAAAATTAACCAACGGAGAACAGATTGTGCCCAAGCCCTTCTACATAGTATACTCTAGAAATCACGCTGTCACCAAACACATAATCGCCATAACCCATTATAGCACCAAAATGATCATTCCCGAATCTAACAGTCCCGATAAACTTTTTCACGAAATTTCTGAGCCGCGAGCGATCCCCAGCCATATGTTTTGATCAGCCTGAGTCCAAATACCAAAGGACGATTTGTACGACCTGCATTTGAAACCAGACAGATATGGATAACTGAAAAACGTGGATCCCCAAGCACAAGTGGGGTCCAATTGGTTAGCACAAGCATATTTACTTAAGACAGAAGTGGAAAGTACAGTGGTATCATTAGACATATCTTTACTCGTGGATGCACTAGACCTATGGTTATCGCATTGTGTCACTAGAGGAAAAGTCCTACAAGTTGCCTTCCATACCCTAACATTTGAAAGCCTAAGATTAGATAGTTTAGTTACGGGGCATTGACTTCCTAAAGTGAACTTTCTTCCAGTGGGTCTCCAATGATAACCAACAGTAGTGAACTTCTTTCCTGTTGCTTTCCAAACACGTTTTTCCAGTTTATGTTTCAAAGCATTATTAACCGGGAGTAACTTAGAAGCTTTCAGAAATGTCTTAACACACTCCTCATGATTACCAGAAATTAAACAGTCATTACAGATCTTGCAAGTAGCATCATAATTCGAATTAATTACAGTACGCCTAGAGCTAATACTAGAATCAACACGATTCATATCATTCAGATCAGTCTTATTGTTCCTAAGGTGTTCTTCTACTTTCTTCCCTTGAGCACTCTTAGCAGGCGAAGTCCTATCATTCCTTGTATTGCAACTAGGCTTTAACCCGCTATCTTTAGTGTCAATGTATACTCCTGTAGAATTAATGACGGGAACATTAGATCGTTGCACTGCTGTTTGTTTTCGGGTAAACTGTGTGTTAAGTTCAGATGATGTCAAAGGCACATTAAAGGTAACATGCTTGTTCTTAACCTTAGAGGAAGGTTCATTAAGCTTGTCACGCATGCCAACTGTTTTGGGACATGTACCAATGGCATAATCTAAGAGTTCATATGATCTATTGGTGAGGAAATAAACATCAAGGACGGTATCATCAGCAGGTCTTACCATTCTAATCTCTTCAATGGTCTCACAAAGCATGTCAAGGCAATCCTTAAGATATCTAAGGTACTCACTATGGACAAACACATTATTCCTAAGGGGAAGCGGAATATTTACGGCATCACATGCATAGCTTTTAGATTTACAGACCTTGGGGAGAACACTATCACATGCAGTGACATGCATTTTCCCTTTCACCTGAGTCTTTAGATTCTCAATTTCCTTTAACAAAGAGGTTATTTTTTCATTGGTTTTGTCATGTGTGATCTTAATCGAATCATATAACCCTTTGTAATGTTGTATGACCTTTGAGTTTTCCTCTTGAAAACAATCATTTTCATATTTGAGATGGTTGATGATGTTTTGAAATTGAAAATTCTAAGAATCCTCTTGAATCCTCTTGAAAATGATTGTTTTCAAGAGGATTCAATCACATCACTCTTATTAGACTTCAATTGGGAAACATATTTGATGTACTTCATTGTGAAACATCATCAACCATCTCAAATATGAAAATGATTGTTTTCAAGAGGATTCAATCACATCACTCTTATTAGACTTCAATTGGGCAATTTGAGCCCTCAATTTTTGAATCGTGTTAGTGTGAGCTTGAATTTTTAACTACAAATTGAGATTATCAACTTCTAGTTTTGAAAAATGTCTGACCATGTTATCATGATCATCGTTTTGAATTTTTCCTTGCAATTTTAAATTCTCCCCATCAAGCTCAACAACACGATTCTGAAAAACGTTTAATGCAACAGACATTTCATGAAATTGGCAAGCAATTAATAAGGAATCAGTGGCAGTATAAAACACATCTTGAGCAATGCATTTAGCAATCAAAGTATCATTCTTGATGAGTGTATTCTTCCTCGCAATTTCACTATGTTGAAGGTCTATAGCAGTTTGTTTTCCCTCAAGTTCCACATCTTTCATTTCTTTTATCTCAGATTCAAGAGACATTTGCATGCCTTCAAAATGTTCTTTGGTTTGTTTAAAAAACGGAATGACTTCAGTTAGGTAACACTCTTTCGTTAACTCAAAACCCCTTTTACCCTCAGTAATTCCCGTTGGTGTAATTCTCTTTTTACATGTTTTGTCAAAATCAGCAAACATTTGATAAAGAACGTAGATGCTAATAAGAGTTTTACATTGTGTGGGAAGAGCTAACTGAACTAGGTGCATTGGTGTATTGGGAGGATACACCGTTGGGGTAGCAACCTTAAGGGGAGTTGTGGCCTTAAGTTTTTCAGCTTTCATTTTCTCAACATCTAGAGGCCAAAAGATCTGTTCTGGTGTTAAACTAGTTTGGGGCACAAAAATGGTCAATCGATTTTGTTCATATTAATCATGTGGTTTGATGTTGACACGTTTTTTAATTCACTTGGGATCCTTCATTTTATTCTCTAATCTTTCTCTGTTGACTGATTCTGTCTCATCAATCTCCTCAGTATTAGGCACATCAGGGGACATGATTAGGCGTAAGCATCACATTAGCATCATATAAGGCAGGTTGAGAGGCCCTAATGCTCCTAAGGAAATTAGTTTTAGGCACTCCTACATCCTTCTTGATATGTTCATCACGTAACTTAATGAGCTTATGCATCATTTGAGTAGTTTGAATGGTTTGGCCTTGTATGTACAACTTATTTTCAAGCTTGTTTTTTAAAGCTTTCAGATTTGAAAAATCATTTAAGAGTTTAGTTTCTTTACTTTGAAAATCGAGTTTTAGTGTGGTTACACTATCCTGAATCTCCTGTTTTTCTTTAACAGTTTGATCAACTTGATTTTGTAATGATTTTATCTCCATTCTTAATTATTCTTCCTTTAAGTTTCTTTCGGTAATATATGTACACATTTGCCAATCCATTTTCTGCTCACGTTCGGTTAACTCAAATCTTGCACGTTGTTGATACATATTCACCTGATCTTTAAGAATATTAATCCTAGTGGTCAAGGTATCATCAGGTACAACAGCAGTGTATTCATCAAATTCAATCATGTCATTATCAACAGAGGATTCATTAATTGGTAAAACAGACTCGACGTTGTGACTCACATATTGTTCATATGGGATAACATTGCTATTTCCCATATCAGCAGGATTTGATTCAACAACGTTTGTTTGTTTTACTTTGTTATGAATCCTTTGTTCATGCATCACACTATCTTCACATGCAACAGAAGATGCTCGACTAGGTACATCAGATTCTTTGTTGTGATCCACATGTTGTTGACTTGAGGAAACATTGCTGTTTTCCAAATTAACATCATCTGGCATGACAACATTAGTTTGATGTACTTCATTGAGAATCTTAGGTACATCACATGTCTCGTATGTGTCATATAATTTTAGTACCTCAGATATGATGGATGAATTAGGGGAACCAGATTGTTGCTGCAACACCCCAATCCGAGAAGGGCTAAAGTGTTCATAATGGAGTCAAATCAGAACACAAGTGAAACGGAGATTCATACAATAAGCAAGGGATACAAGGTTACAACAAAACTAAAACAAAAACAAAGGCTAAAATACAAAACAAAGCCCAACTCAGACTAAGCCCAATCTCATAATATCTAGTCACTTCTAA
>LBNU01005131.1:10355-31492 GCA_014162995.1 Artemisia annua
TACTTAGTGACAGATATATGCTATATGTACACAAAAAGTACAATGACCAATATGTCATGTAAGTAAAAGTATGTTGCTTTATTGCAAAAGCCTAACAATCATTTTTGGAAAGTTTGAATATAGATGGCGATGTTAGTAATTTTGGGATCAAGGGAGTAAATAGTTGAAACACTTTGCTGTTAACATGTGGCGGTTGTTTTATGCCATTTAGTAGAGGCGATATACTAATGTTTTCGAATAATTTACATGGTAGGTGCCCATCAGAGCTTGGATGCGTGCAGTCTTTGTTACCCCTACATAATGCAGTTGCTGCAGCAAGATTGACAGCGTGCCTGAGCACAACTTCAAGGAGTTGCAGATCTCTTTCACAGGGTATACTCTGCTGCACCTCTCCCGGCCTCTAATATGTTTTTTGTTATTTGACTGTGAGTCACAACTTCTTCCATGCAATATACATGCTTTGTATGTTCATTCCGTATGTTGTTTGATTTTTGTGTTTTCTAGCAAAGTTGGAACTTAGAACTGCCATGTTAACATGTTTTTTGAACATAAATCACTATATTACATTGTTTTAGAAACTTCTGCATTTTTGTGTGATGTAAATGAAAACGATTGTTTCTTGCTTTTCAACTTTGTCCTGACTTTATGTGTATGTGACATATCAAACAAGAGTATCGCACACCTCAATATAAAGGCAATCAAAAGATGACAGATGACTAATTTTTTTATCGTTTTATTTTTTTTAAGTGTGCATGATTTCTGGAGTCTACTAGTATATACATGCAAAATATGTAAGCTATAAGATGGGAGTTGTATATCTCTAATCGAAGATAAGTTTACGAGACAATATCTAGGTTAGCTTTTAATTTACAGACGTGTCTTACTAAGATAACTGACAAAATAGCTGTCTTAAGTGAATTAAACCCATTGCTTTTTTGATTAATGTGGCATCTAAACATGTTAGGATATTATGAGTACATGACACTTGGGTATTTAAGGTAAGATTATAATTCAGTAGCTGGTTAGAGTGTTAAATACAACCAGAGTGTAAACACAAATTTAAAATCATTGGGCATCAGAGGATAGGAAAAAAAAAAAAAAACATTTTGGTTCCTGACTGTAGTTTGGTTCCTGCAGGCACATGATTTTTGAATGCATGAACGAAATGAACTGGGCTTTACAAGACCTGTCGTCTTATCAAGTATGAGTGTTCTGCCAACCATTTTAAAAGTTATAGGTTTATAAGTAGACCAATTAAGTATCGACTTTCACGGTATTCTGTCAATCACTGTATTTGTGCTACACACTTCTGCATGCAAAGTTAACGAAGGAACTTTTTAAGTGTTTGGCATATGATTGTTTTGGTGTTTCATACAAGCTATCCATCGACTTTCATGGTGTTCTTGTGGCTGTTGGCTATCTGACATAAGTTACTGACTAGCTTAAACATAGGACTTTCTGATAAGTGATGCTAGGTCACCAAGTATTTGTCTAGCACTTAAGTTATAGTATTGAACAATATTACAAGTTGTGAATCATCATATTATGTTCGACTTGATAGCGATTAGCGAGTCATCTTACTTTAGGTAATGTAAAGAAACTATTACAGAATACAAACAATATACTTGCTCTTATAGCTAATGCACTGATTATTAAATATAAAAATAAGATACTTAATTTGAGAAATTTTGTTTCAAACCATGAAATCTGCTGAATCGCTAGATTCATTATGTGAAGCAATTAACGCATATATGATATATGTGCTCAAATATGAAAGATCAGACACCGGTCCACATCTATGAATCTTTCTGTTTTTGGAATAAAAATATTAATTCCAGCATAAGGACGAGTAGTAACACATTCTCCTTTTCCCAGATGCATATGATGGATCGTGATTAGTTTTGCTGTTTGTAGAGGTGGGCTCGCGTCATCATGCTAATAGCAAGGAACTTTACCCAGACAATACATGTTGCATTTGATTTATTTAGAAATATTGTTTGCTTGTTGAATCTTGTTTTATTTGTAACTAAGCAGAGTGTCACTGCAATATAATCGTTTTCACGATTAAAATCTANATTATGTTCGACTTGATAGCGATTAGCGAGTCATCTTACTTTAGGTAATGTAAAGAAACTATTACAGAATACAAACAATATACTTGCTCTTATAGCTACTGCACTGATTATTAAATATAAAAATAAGATACTTAATTTGAGAAATTTTGTTTCAAACCATGAAATCTGCTGAATCGCTAGATTCATTATGTGAAGCAATTAACGCATATATGATATATTGCTCAAATATGAAAGATCAGACACCGGTCCACATCTATGAATCTTTCTGTTTTTGCAATAAAAATATTAACTTCCAGCATAAGGACGAGTAGTAACACATTCTCCTTTTCCCAGATGCATATGATGGATCGTGATTAGTTTTGCTGTTTGTAGAGGTGGGCTCGCGTCATCATGCTAATAGCAAGGAACTTTACCCAGACAATACATGTTGCATTTGATTTATTTAGAAATATTGTTTGCTTGTTGAATCTTGTTTTATTTGTAACTAAGCAGAGTGTCACTGCAATATAATCGTTTTCACGATTAAAATCTACAAACATTCCTATTCATAATGTGACGAGTTTGAAATAGACTTTCTGCATATAGCTCACTCTAGAATATCATAGTAACATGAGATTCTCGTTTTTCCCAGATGAATTTGATGGAACGTGATACATTATGCTGTTTCTAGAGGTGGGCTTGCGTCATCATGGATCAAATATAATGTTTTTTATCTACTTTTACATGTATTAAGAAGTAAAATCATTTAGATAAATACTCAGCAAGATTAGTTGTTGCATAACGTGTTCAGTACATTGGTAAAACACGAACGTCGTATCTGTATCTGATATGGGTTCTTTTTGTTTGAACTAGAGCTCGGTTTATCGGTTCCAAGGTGACCTGTTAGCAGACATTTGGACTGAGAAAAGTTACCTCATTGAACAAGAAGGCAGGTTTTGTAATTCATCCGGATTATTTTGTTATTCATAAAAGATGCTTGAGGCTATACAAAACAGTACAATAGCTCCTGATTAATTATTCTGTAATTCACAAAAGATTTATGAATCATACATTAGCCTTCATTGTTCATGTTTGATGTTTACATACAATTTTCAGATAATCAGATATGTTGCTTTTGTTAGCGTTGCTTCGTTCTATTTTATTTTGGTGAATGTGATGATCATAGCTTTCCGTCGTAATTTGAGGTCTAAAGCTCAACCATTCTACTTATAAATGGGTCGATGTGTTATGTTCTATCCTTGCAGAGTTAAACAAGAAACTAGGAGGTGTTTCTTTTTTACTTAACGGGGAAAGATAGTGGAACCCACCAATTTAATATTATCATTTTGTTAAAAGGGACCCACTTTTTCCACTAATGAGTCTATATCCCCAAGGCAAAAAAATTTAAGCCCTTTCCCAATAAGATGTTCATATAGGTGTGAGCTTCACACATCCTCTTAGCTAACAAAAAAAAGAAACAACCCCTAATGTGTTATCCTTAAACTATAGCTTTATAAGAAACATGTCAAATGGCTGTAAGGTTTTGAAAGTGTATTATTATGCTTCAGACATCCTAAGTATCTTATCTGTCTCGCTAATTGTTCATAAAACATTCGACAAAACTTTCTTGTCCGGATGTTATTCAAGCAGGCTTATCGCTTACGATTGACAACTTTGTTGTATATGTTTAGGCAATGTATCCATGACAGTTTTGTTTGTAATCTGATGTTCAAATGCCCTTTTGAAAATCAAGTTCGATTCAATTATAAAGATGGTGGTTACATGTTGTAAGTTGTAAACTTGATTAGGATGTTTTTGGCTAGTGTATGTTTAAAAGAACAAAAGAATTTGAAAATCAATTTCAATAAGATTTAAGGTTTACTCAATCCAGCTAAAACCAGCCTCTTTTATCACCTTACTGTCCCTCATCTTCTTCCTCAATGCACCCGCATCATCCCACTTATCGAACCTTGCATAAATGTTCGACATTATAACATAAACATATTCACTATCACCTTCACCTTCAAGATCAATCACCTTTCTAGCTGCAGTTTCAGCAATTTCTAAATCCCCACAAACCCCACAAGCTGCAAGCAACGCCCTCCAAACACCTGCATTTGACTCGAAGCCTAGCCGGTTTATCATACCTACGGCTCTACCAACTTCTCCTTCATGGCCCATAAGCCTAATGATGCAAGAACAATGCTCAACCGTTGGATCGATTTTGTATTCATGTATCATAGATTCAAAGTATTGGGTTGCAACTTCTAATGGTGTCTTGTTATGCCAACAAGCCGATAAAACATTCAGAAACGTGATCCCATCTGGTTGTAAATATTTCGAATGTTTCAACCGCTCAAAAATTTCAATCACTTTGGTTGAGTTCTCATTATGAGCAAAACCTGATATCATAGCATTCCACGTTACTAAATTTTTACCGGGTAGTGATTCAAACAAGAATTCCGCGGTGTTTAGCTGCCCACATTTAGAGTACATATCGATCAAAGCACTACCAATAACCACCGATTCATCAAAACCATACTTCACAACACAACAATGAATCAAAGTACCCCATGTCAGTGCACCAATACGTGCGATTCCACTCAAAATGCTTGAAAACGTAAACTCATCCATTAGTATGTCATTCAGATGCATCTTATAAAAGAATTCAATGGCATCTCTTGAACGGTTTCTGTTCACATACCCTGTTAGAATCGAATTCCATGAAGATGAATTAGGATTAGGCATCGTCGATAGAATCTCAATCGCTTGCTCCATGTCCCCAAACTGTGCAATGCCGCTAATCATCTCATTGTACGATATTGTATCAGGGTTCGGCATTTGATTCAAAAACGCAAAAGCTTGTTCAATCTTTCTATTCCTAGTACACGCAGCAATCACCGAGTTCCAAGAAAACACATCCTTAAACCACATCTCGTCAAAAACCTTAACCGCGTCATCAACAAGCTCACATTTCCCATACATATCAATCAAACAGTTACATACATAACCACTACACTCCACGCCGAATTTCACAACCCTGGAATGCACACACTTCCCTAACTTAACCAACCTCAGCTGCCCACAAACACTCAAAACCGCAGTAAACGAATACTCATCAGCACAAACACTCGACTTTTCCAACTCGAAAAACAAACTCAACCCTTTACGAAACTTCCCATTTCGAACATAACCCGATATCAACGAGTTCCAACTAACCAAATTTCTATCACACATTTCATCAAATAGTATATGCCCATTTTCCACTAGACCAAATTTGACATAAAAGTTTATCAAAGCAGATGAAATGAATACATTGGTTATTGACCCAGTTTTTAAAACATGGCAGTGAAGGGTTTCACCATGGTTATAGTGACCAAGATTTGTGCATTGGTGGATTTTGTGGACTAGATTTTGGTCAGTTTGGTAATGGGTTGTTTGGGTGGATTTAGTGACTGTTGTCAAGTGTTTGTGTTTGTGTTTTGGTAAATATGTTTTTGTTAAGTTGGTAAAAAGTTTCATGTGTAAAGCTGTTTTAAGAATTATAATTTTGGCTTATCATTTGGATTAATTATATTGCTAAAAAGAGAGCTTTTTGTAAAATGGGTTTTGTGTTTGATACTAACTCTCCTGGTCTGCAGAAAAGGGTTGAATATTTATTGTTTGGGGCGTGGTTATTTGGGAAGGGTTGCATAAACCAGTCGTGCCGAGCTCAAGCCTCTCAGAGCTCGAGCTCGCCTCGTTTAAGTTTTACTAGTATAAAGCTTTGGTTGAGCTCGGTTCGGTTCGAGTCTTATTTTTTAAGCCCGAGCTCGGCTCGTGGTATATATGTTCGAGCTCGGGTCGTTTATACTATTTAGCTGAAAAATTAAAGCTTCACTCGAGCTCGGCTCGTAATATATCTATTTTGAGCTCGTTAATAAGCTTATTATTGAGCTCGTTAATAAGCTCGCCTATAATAGAAATGCATAACGTGTTATTTATGTTTAATACTTAACATATCTTAATATCGTTTAGGCTCGTGAGCCCAATCAAGCTTTGTATTTAAAGCTCGGGCTCTAGCTCGATTAATAAATGAGCTGCAACTTATGCTCGAACTCGGGTTTGAGCTCATTTAGGCAATTCTATAAATTAAATAATCTCTAGATTTTAAAATAATTCAAAAAATCAATGGAGAAATGTCGCCATGCAAAACCAACGAAAATGCATAACCACATGAGGACAATCACTTGGTAAAAACCATTGATACAGGTGGGGCCTATGCTAACCTTAAAAACTACAGTAAAACGAAACCATCGAAATCTCAAACCAAACAATTTCAGCTACGCAGTCAGATCAACGGCAAACGCAAATTTATTGTTCCTTGAATATGGATGGTAGTGGACATATTTCATCTGGGTGATTGAGTCACGCTATAGATTATGTGGAGATAAGGACATGGATATCAAGTCTTGATGAGTTTACATGGACATATTATCTCACAATGGGTCGAATGATGTTCAAGGTTTCGATCGGGTATATGTTTCTGTTAAACCGGTTCTATGTGTTTGTAACAAAGACTTTGTTTGAAGTTTTTGTGCATTTGTGCATGTCCTTATTCACCAAGGTGTATTTTATATTGAGAATTCTATATATGGGAAGAGATCAAAATTAAGGGTTTTTGACTTTTTGTATGTTCTGGTTTAATTTTTAAAGGGTTTTAGAATTTAGAAAATCTTGAATACAATCATCTTTTATACATCAAATACATTCATCATTTTCAATTCGAAAAATGATTCAAATCACACTAAAGCTCAAAACAAAACAACACACATTATAACAACAATATATATATGCATATGCTTCTTAAGCATATAAATTCAAAGATCTTTTTCATGTATTACTTGTTTCCTTACTCTGGCTTGTAGATGGGTACCCAATCCCATGGCGTGTATTAGGAAACGCCATAAAAACCGACCCCGAAAGAGCTCCTATCACTGGCGGCACGGTCATCATCAACATCTTATCATTCGTCTCAAACGATGGGTACAAACACTCAACTGTGTTATTATCTAACAACGACACAACCGCGAAAACCACACCTGTGAAAGCAGCATGCACAAAGTCTCCTATTCGAAGCTTGTACTTTGAAACATCCACACCTACATTAAAATTGATAAAACTACTAAGTTTGCATTGCTATATATATCCGAAACTATGGTAAATACGATTAATTTTAACTAAATATTTATATATTTAAATAAGATTTAATTTTATGATATACAGATATTTCATATATATGTCATGCAAGTTTATATTTTTATTGTACACATGAGATATTAACCCTATTTCTTAATATCTTTATACATAAATCAACATTATTTGTATAAGAACAATTGTTTTGAAAACTAGTTTTTGACTTGCAATATGAATAATACATGAAAAATATAATATCCATCTTTTATCGACTTTTATGTACCAAAACAGCTAGAACAACTATAATGAGACAAACATATATCTGTATATATAATCAACCTGAAGATGAGTCTGGAGATGGCCAAAAGCCCTTAGGTGTAGCTATTCCATAATGGGTAGCACCATCTTCGTCTGTATAGCTATCCGTGAAGGTCGAGAAGATGCAAGACAATCCACAAAGCGCGATGAGAATAGAAGACAAGTACTTATTAACGGTTGTACATTGGCCGTTGTTGGTAACGACGGGGTTGAGGAATTGGAACATGAACATGGTCCCTGTTGGAAGGAGCTTTATTAGGTTTCCGAAGCCGGAAAGTGTCTTGTTTTTGATGTTGGTAGTAAGTGACATGTTTGATCTTTGTGTGTTTGAGCTTAAGAGTTTAGCAGATGACATTTATAGATGTGTGTATGTGCAAAGGCTTATGCTATAACTTGTGCAAAGGAGTTGAAATTTATACGTAGAAAGTTAATTTAACTAAAACTACTAATTTTAGTAACAAGTATACTAAATTGTTTTTTAAACTATCTTAGATTAGAAGTAGGATATGACGAGTGATGGCTTCTACTCTTCAATTAGCAAACCGTTTTTTTAAGATTCATACAAGTCTTTCCTTAAACGAATGGAAAAATTACATCACTTCTTGCAACTAAACATAAAAGTGTGTTTCATTTGTGATAAAGTGAAACAATATTGTATCTTACGTGCATCAATTTATCGACTTTCAATAAAAATTATAAAACTTATTTATGTATTTATTTTTGCCTAAAATCACATATTCTTTATAGATAGAGAAGTGGCATCTATTTTGAGACTAAATACCTTTCTTCAAATCTTGGCATACACATTATATTTTCCTTTTGATTTGCTCTCAGCATTTTTTCGGAACGACAACTTGTTACACACCTATACCAACTATCACACATACCTATTTCACAAATGTCTTTGACGAAACTTGAACTCACAACCCCTTGTTTGATGAGCCATTCACATATCATTAGACCAAAGGCTTTGAATGAGCTATTAGCTTTTGAGTATATATACGCGTGAATTTTTATGACATTGGTGA
Source organism: Artemisia annua (assembly GCA_014162995.1). Lineage (NCBI taxonomy): Eukaryota > Viridiplantae > Streptophyta > Magnoliopsida > Asterales > Asteraceae > Artemisia > Artemisia annua. The sequence goes on from LBNU01005131.1 coordinate 18,931, forward strand.
TGACTGATGATCACGCAATATTGATAATTTAAGTTTCGTTTACAACTTTGTTTGTTTGTATATTATCAATAGAGAAATCAGTATTTTGATCAACAGAAATGTGTTTATTAGATTATGTACAAAATTACTTTAATTTGGTAAACATGTTGTTCTAAAAATAAAAAAAGATCATGTACAGAATCAAATGTGATATAATATTTCAAACCGTATTTTAATTGGTAACTAAAAGATGTATATAAATTCAACAATGAGTAATCAAAGATAAGACAAGTGCCCTAACATGTACGGAGTATCCTTGGAAAAGTAGCTATTTTTAGAGTACGCACATAACTTAGAGAGTTATCAAGTTGTCAAGTTGTCAACAACATTATATGAATCTAACACGTAATTTTGTCCTGAAAACATCGTTACAGACCCGATGACTAACTGATAATAGAGCAATTACACTGTTAGTTCGTGCGGTTTAGCCGGATTTCATGTTTAGTATATGGAGACTTCTCCAACATTTGGATTTGTGCACGCTGCTAGTCCAAAAAACTAACGCTCGTTAAATAATCTTGTTATCTTCCACATGTGAGTTGCACACGAGGGTAGTTTTGTCATTTCGCTCTTTGGCATTTTCGATCTTCATCTTCGACTCTAGCTATTTTGTTCTTAAATTTTAATTTTTTATAAGTTTTAAAAACCACCAATCTCTTTCTTGGTTTCTCTCTCTTATGAAAAATAAAAACTAGGTTCTTCTTGTTCTACCGATCTAAACAAGAACAATTATAAATCATTTACGCCTATCACACCTATCCTTTTCTTATCTTTTCATTTCTTATGACCCACAATATTAATGAAGAACACAATAAGTCTACTTATTTGATTGTTTGACGAATCTTATACAAGATTATTTCGAATCCTTGAAATTTCTATTTGACGAAAAATATTGATACAATGGTCTCGGGTAAGTTTATTTTCGCTCTATTCCTAACTTCGTTACAAAAGGTCGATGATGGGTTTTTAGAGTTAATTACATAAATGGTCCTTGTGGTTGACACAAGATTACATGTTTGGTCCTAAAACACAATTAATTACACCAATGATCCCATGGTTTTCCAAATTGGGTTGACTAGTATTTTGCTTTAGGAGTAGGAAAACTAGCTAGGTCAAATTATACTAGCTTGAACGTCCGAGTAAACGCATAGTTATTATATTAACTCGATATTTGTTGTATTTAACTCGTGAACTGTGTTTGCATTGTGGAAATTGAGATAAAAAGGCATTATTAGGCGCCACTCAATTAGAACATAGTTCATAAGAGTTAGGGAGTAACAAACTCTCGATTGATATTAAGGAATACACCGCTCTAATTAAATAAAGACGTAACAATTCGACTAATAAATAAAAGATAACTAGAGAGTAATGAAGTTCTAAGTAAATATATTTTACTCATATAAGAAATTCACTAATTTATTTTCTACATTATTAGTTTAGTTTAATTAGTCGTTTTACAAAACCAACTCCTCAAATAGCCGAGATTTTACTTGCTTTTATATAAAATATAAAAGACCAAAAATAATCTTCCCTCAACCATTAGACTTAATTCGACGTACACTTCGAGCCTACCTCACTATTCCCCTAGAGAATGATCAATCCCCAGTGTCTTGCCTATACTACACTACAACGTTTAAGAACTCTACCTAGGAGGATTGTAAAACTTCTTGTGTTTTGCAAAAATCGCGATAGTTTATTAACATTTTTCCATTCTTTCTATAAATGTTCACGTGTTTAAAAGGCTCCTATAAGTATGTTTTTACTAACCAATAACTTTTGAATTTTAAGTGTTTATGAAAGTTTACTTAATAGAAAAGTGATTTGGTCTCATTATCAAAACAAAATATGATTTCCCTGAATGGAGGTTTATGTAAACTTGGTGACTTCAAATTTGAATTTAATCCATAAATATATTAAATAAATTTAGCCTTTGTTAATTTTATAAAGTGTGTTTAATTAACAAACTTAGTCTGCCAAAAATTGATTATAAAATGTTTAATGCAAGAATACATTTGAATTCCTAACTAATTGGTTTTAATTTATTATTATTATCAAGGTTGTCAAAATCGCGATTCTGATCGTAGGATCGTACGATCCTACGATCCTACATATAAAAAACGAGCAGGATCGTAGTAGGATCTTAATTCAAACAGGATCGGTATAGGATCGTAGGATCGCACACAGGATCGTAGGATCGTAAACGATCCGATCCTACTACAAGCCCATATTTTTATCTCAAGGGGAGCAAGATCGTTGTAGGATCGTAGGATCGCACGCAGGATCGTAGGATCGTGAACGATCCGATCCTACTAGAACCTCATGTTTCTTATTGTTTTTTCTTTTATCATCTTTTTAAATTCGTTTATCATATAAAATATTCTATAGAAGTATAAAACTACAACTCTTATACAAAAATATATACATTTCATAGGATCTTACGATCCCGATCTGATCCTACGATCCCGATCTNGAACGATCCGATCCTACTAGAACCTCATGTTTCTTATTGTTTTTTCTTTTATCATCTTTTTAAATTCGTTTATCATATAAAATATTCTATAGAAGTATAAAACTACAACTCTTATACAAAAATATATACATTTCATAGGATCTTACGATCCCGATCTGATCCTACGATCCCGATCTTGTGAAGCCGAAAACGATCCTAGGTAGGATCCCGATCCTTACAACCTTGATTATTATGGTTAATCAATCTTTTAATGTAAGATGAGATTTGAACCCAATCCTAAATTGAAAGATTCTTGCTAGTTGTCAAATTTATTTTTGTAAATCATTTAAAAAGTTTTTATAAAAATAGTACAAGTGTTTAGTATGCAATTTATAAAATGATGAACGAGATTTTACAAGATGATGAAAGTGTTTTGATGCAATGTATATAAAATAAATGCAATTTTGATCATTACGCTAGTTTATAAAATTATGTCCATATGTTATATGAAATGTAAAATAAGGTTTGAAAGAGTATAATTGAATTGTAAATACCTAATGACTCCAAAATATATTTTGAACATTTTTAATGATTTTTTAGATGTTTTGATCATAATGTAATATAACAAAGACGTTTTGATCGTAATGTAACATAACAAACATATTTGAAGTTATGTCGAAGAATATATGCTTTGGTGATTTATGGTTACGAGTAACTTGCGTATGTTACGTTATATATTACAATTTACATGTTTGGCATTACTAAAACATAAGATAACGTTTAGTTTAAATATCATAATATTTGCACTAACAGAAAGTGTGAATGACATTTTTACCCCACGTGTCTTGCACGCGTGGAAGATAACAAGATTATTCAACGAGCGTTAGTATTTTAGACTAGTAGTGTGCAAAAATCCAAACGTTTGGGAGGTCTGCAGTAAATTCTCCCAAGTGAGGAATAAACATGAAATCCAGCTAAACCACAGGGACCAATGATGTAATTTTACTCTTGATAATATACATCACGTACTCATTGGCTTGCATTAGCAACCGATTTATGATGAAGGCGTGAGGCAATGAAACCCCAACTTTTTTCAACAATCATAAGAGCACGACTCTACCATTTCAAAAATCATACATCTATTCGGAAAAAGATTGTACAAGATTTAATGATATCTAGACTATAACATATACGAATACTATATATATATTCCACCATATACTCTCTTATAAGTAAAAGTTATACAAAGATCATTGCGACTTTGTAAAATGTCTATTTTGAAAGGAACATCTCAACAATCATATTCAAATTCGAGTTGTTGGATTACATGAACAAAAACTTGGAACTTTATGTAACGTTTCTAATTAGAGTAAGTTCTAACGTATAAAATAAAAACTGTATAACTGAAAAAATCCCATGTTTATCGGTATGAAATGAAACGATGCTTGACATTCGAAAGGAAATTACATGCTATTCATAAAGAAATTAAGTAGTAAAGCAATATTAGCTAGTGATGTTTCATCTGCCCAACATAAGTATACCTATTCTTTTTAATAAGTTGATCAACACGACAAGCAAAATTCACAGTTGTTCCAAAATATGGAAATGTATGTTAATAGAACTTCAGGTTCGAATTAGTAATGAGACGTGTCAGTAAAGTTGAACATAGTTTAGTGACTTGGTGATGTTTCTATATATATATATTGATCAACACGTCAAACTCTTTTTATGGAAATTGTAACTTTTGTCTTGGAATTTTGGTTTGTTTAATACAAGACATTGATTACCCTTTTATTTCCATTGTTAAAACCATTTTATACATAAGTTATAATTTTTCAACAAAGTATAGTATTAAAATGGGAGGGAGTAGATAATATGGAACAAGCTAGCAATATAATTTTTCATTAAGGTTTGTCATTAGTCAAATAATGATATTTTGTCATTAAGGTTTTAATTTTGAGGTGATATGTCTTTTCGTACATGATCATACTAATTACTCACTTTATCTACAAACCTATAGGACAGAGGAATAGTGCATAAGTGCATCGAAGTTTTTTAGTAATATATTTGGGTCCAAAAAAAAAAACTACTCAGCCTATTAGATTAATGACATAGACACCCCTACTATTTTTTGATGAAACAATTTGAAATTTTTGTTTCACATATGTAGATGAGAAATATCTTAAGCTTATAAACCATAGTGCATATGAATTGTTTGTCTTAATTATGAAGTGTATACGCAACATCTAGTAATTGGCAAGAAAGATCGATCAAAAGTTTAAAAATTAATGGATAAGAGGAACGTTAAGAAAGAAGCCGGTTAACGAGCTAATATATGCTCAACATGAAGCTAATCTGAATGGAAATTGAAGCATTTGCAACAAAATCTTAAAGATATAAATGAGTTTTGGCTTTGTCCATCATAGGTGAAATTTTTGTACCATATTTACCTTGTTATAACTAAGACAGCTGAAGCAATCATTATAGCAGATATCAAACGAGGATTGGATTAAAAGGTGAACTGTACTTATCGTTATAAGCCTGATACGCCTGGGCAGAGCCCATGGCCTATTTAGGTCTTAGGGTTTTACCCTACTTTGTCTTATAAATACTCTTGTAATCATTTATTCTAATCAATCAATCAAAGTTTAAGATAAATAAATCTCTAATTCTTCTCTCTATTTTCTGACGGAGCCAGCACACGCTTGAAGTGGTGCCCTATCCCGATACAACCCCTAACCGGGTCGTATCAATTGGTGCTTTCATTGAGAGGCCTTATGAGAGGGCTTACGATTAGGGTACACCCAAAAAAAAAAATTATGGTTCATCGAGCATTGTTCATCGGGTACTGTTCACCGGAGTACTGTTCATCGCGGGTACTATTCATCGGGATTTTTTTTGAGTTATTAATCGCTTGAGTATTATTCATGGCATCTGGCGGCAGTGATCAGGACGTGGAATACGCACTCTCTAAGCTCATACAAATGGGTATGGTGGCCGAATATGAGAGTGAGTTTGTGGTACTTGCAAATCGAGTAACACATATCTCTGAATCTTTACTTATATCGTTTTATATCTCCGGAATTAAACTAGATCTACAATGTTTACTCTTACGGTCAAATCCCAAAACTCTAAACGAGGCTTTTTCATTGACCCGTGCGGCGGAAACACGCTTCGCGAACTTAGATATTTGGGAATTTTTGAGGTCTCATCCTTTAACTTTGGGAGAAGACTTCTTCAAAGCTCGTATCACCGAGGGTCGTTTTGAGACAACTGCAAAGGAAGAGAAAGAGCACATTGTTGAAAAGAAAATAGATGTCATTCTACCATTAGAGGGTGAATTTGCTTCACCTAAGGCTGAAGGGTCATTGAATGCTGATGAGTATATTGGAGTTGAAGAGATTGTGGGGGGTGGCGAAGCGCTTAAGATTGGCGAGGATGAGTTGAATAGAGTGATATCGACACTTAAGGATGGAGGTGATGAATTTGATATTCGTTTGGATGAAATAAATTTGAATTTAAGTGAGGAATTAGCGGATTCTCAATATGCATATTCTTCGTATCACCTTGAGGGCAAGATGATTTTTGAAGGAGTGGGGAGTGTTATGGCATGGGTAGCGGAAGACGGAAGAATAGTGTTGTGTTATGTCCAAGGCAAAAGAATATGAAAGAAGAAAAAGACGAAGGCTGCAATTCAAAGAAGATTATGGGATCCCGGATTACTCCAATGTTGCAGGAGGACAGACTGTCCAAACGACTCAAGAAGTCCAAACGTATGGCATAAAGATTATGTCATATAATCTATCTTATTTACGTGTATTTGTTTAAGACCGTTTTCATGTTTATTTAGGAAAGTCAATTAAGAATGTTTTAAGACAACATCTTGAGGGCAACGTGGTTTTGAAGGAGTGGGGAATGATACGCATGGGCCGAGCCCATGGCCTATTTAGGTCTTAGGGTTTTACCCTACTTTGTCTTATAAATACTCTTGTAATCATTTATTATAATCAATCAATCAAAGTTTAAGATAAATAAATCTCTAGTTCTTCTCTCTATTTTTTGACGGAGCCAGCACACGCTTGAAGTGGTGCCCTATCCCGATACAACTCCTAACCGGGTCGTATCAAAGCCACTTCAGTTTCTAAATCTACGTCTAATTTTATATTCGATATAACTTAGCATCTTAGCCTTAACATTTTATGCATTTTTTACCGTGTAACATTGTTTAATGACAACACAACAAACTAGTCATGAAAACATTTGTCTTAAGTTCATAGCCTTTCCATCTTGTATTAACGTTAACAGGTGCCGAAAACAACCCCACAAACATTCCAAAACACTTACCATAGTATAATAGAGGTTTAAAATAAGGTGTCCTACATTGCCTATTGTCGCACAATATGCTATAAGAAGACGATGTCGCATGCTAAGTCGCCAAATGTGTCACTAATTTGTTGTAGATGATACTATGATCGTAGTATCAGCCTATTAGATAGTGAAATTGATGCTACTTTTTATAAAATCATTTGTCCCACATAGGAGGATGAAAGAAAATCTTCAAAGCTTATATATTGTAGTGCATACGTATTCTATGTTTTAAAGTTAATACTATGCTTTCAAATTCATACGTATAGAGTTTGAATACTTAAACTTTAGCATGTGCGTATTTGAAAGAATTATTATAAACTCTTAACTTTTAGAAGATCCCGGAGTTCTCTTTGAAAGAATTATTATAAACTCTTAACTTTTAAGTGGAGATCGACTTTTTACTCATATGTAGATGAAGATTTGCAAAGAAATATGACTACAAAAAATACAAATTCAACATGGGAACATTACTCATGTATGGTTGCACATGACAAATTTATGAGAACATTACTTATTATTGTTATATATCTAATATATACACAACATCTCGTAATTGGCAAGAAAGTTCAAAAGTTAAGAAATTAATGGACTAAAGGGATGTTAGAAAGAAGCCGGTTACAGTTGGGATTAAAATCAAGAACTTACCCTTTTTGGTTTTTACAGTTATAACTTATAAGCCAATTCTCAACATGACCGTCCCATATCCTTACAAACATTATAGTACTCATAAACGTTTTAATTGAATATTGTCAGAAACATTCAATAGGAAGATTTGTATATTTTCTTTGGAGGAGTGATATGGCCACAAAAAAATTTTCACAAAGAAGTCTCACAAACTGATGTGGCGGCCTATCATTGGTGAGTTTCTCTCCTCTCTCTCATTGAACCAATCACACTCCGTCACCTCAGTTTGTGAGACTTCTTTGTGAAAACTTTTTTGTGATCATATCACTCATCTTTTCTTTGTTGCATCTTCTAATTAGATGCTCACCATTTATGAGAAAAAACGTATGAAATATTATTAGATAAAGCTATGACCTTTATCAAGTTGAGTACATAAATAAGCTCGACAATTAAACTCAAATTAACTTTGCTTCTATCAAGCATAAATTGAATTTAGCAGATATCTTTGAGCTATTCCAGTTGTAAAACCAATCTTGACAGAGCTCAAATTCGATATTTTTAATTAACTAATTTGTGATCTTTATCTTTCTAAATAAGAAGAAAACTTTATTCTAGATGATTTCATTGACACACGAAGGTAGAAGTCATGTATGTATTACATAGCATACAATATTGTCGAGTTTCAAGATTGTGTATTGTGAGTTACATTCTAGTCGTGTTATTAGAATTTGACAGATGTAGGTTTTGAGTAACTTAACTTCTAATAATCAATTCTATTATACGAATCCTTGAGGTATGAACCAAATTAATTGCTAATGGTTGCGCAACTTATACTTGTTGACCTGCATCTATGCAAAGAGAGTAAGCTCCCCATGAACATCGCTGAAGGATGAGCAGTACTTATAGTATTATCACATAGCTAATGGTTCGAAGTCAGCTGATCACAAAGATCATGTAGAGACTCTCTGCGAATGAGTAGATTACGTTTTCTAAAGGGGCTAGTTGACTAAATACTCGCTAGGTCTTAAATGCCTAACTATTATGAGTAGATAAACCAAATTTTACTTTCCAAGCAGTCGAATGGGTCTCTAATAGGTTAACAGGAACTTCATTGTTCTCTAAGTTATTTCAGTTGTTAGAGTTGCACAAGACAATCTATTCGATATTGTTTGGAACTACGCTATTAATTTTGGTGTCCGTGTTAAAAGTATAACATAACTTATGACAAACAGATGAACCTTCAAGGGTATATTATGTAACTATTTTATACTATCTTTCTAATCCTAACAAGTTTGGTTCTGTTTTGTTAGTTTTATATGTGCAGGGGCTTTTGTGTAAAGTTCTTGCTTATATAAGCTTCGTATACAGCTAGGGTTTCATACTTTTACGATCATATCTCTCTCAAGTTTCACATACATTGTTTCTCTTATTTTCATCTGGGTATTGTTGGGTTTCTGGGTTGTTTACCATTGTAAACAGTTTGTTAAGATCATCTTGATCTATTTGGTTTGGTTTATAGTTTTGGTAGTGTGTGAGTTCTTGTATTCTATTGTTGCACCTATTAGAGGGACAACAATCTTTCTACTTGTATCTGTTTTGGTTAGCACCCGTGTTGGGGACTAATCTTCTGTGTATATTGTTATAATAAAAGATTATCACCAAGGGGTGGTTGGTTGGGTGATTATTAAGTTGTGTTCTGTACCATTTTATCAGTCCGTGATAGAGACCTCCATGGAGGATCTTTGCATCTAATTACATCATCGCAAAATAGTTATCATGGAGCTTACTATTCATAATCAAAATGTGCATATGGATAGTTCCTTATTGTCATGAAAGCCATGATAACAGTCGTCCCACATAGATAAAAGAACAGAAATAGTTATCACTTACATATCAGACTATATGCTTATTCACTGTGTTTAGGTGAGTGTCATGCTTTCATATTGTTGCTTGTGCATCAACATTATGGAAATTTGACATATAATAAAATAAGTCGTAAATTTTTCATTTAATACTTTACTTCGGTTTTTTTTTTTTTTTTTTTTTTTTTTTTTTTTTTTTAAAAAAAATTAAAAAATTTTTTTTTTTTATAAACAAAGAATTTTTAATTTTTTTTTTTTTTTTTTTTTTTTAATGAATTACTTGTACAGTTTTACTTATTCCATTATGTATTTTACTTGTCACTTTTCCTAATTTTGTATAACATATTAAATTTCTATTTACCCCAACCACAATTAATTTGAGTGTGTAAATGGTAGAGGGTATATAATGGTCTAGTAATACACAAAACTTATCTATGATATACCAAAAAGATGAAATTCAAAACCAATAAGAAAAATATTAACACGTCGCACAAAATTAGAACAAAATGGCAAGTAAGACATTTAAAGAACCAATTACCCCTAGTTTAAATACTCATTGGGTCTTCAATCCCTAGTTAAAGTGTGAGTAATGTCTCACCAATAGTCACTTATAGGACCACTACTCTCAAGTCTACTCAAATGGTTTCTGCAAAGATATTTATCCTTTAATGGTTGGTCTTGCAAAGCCCTAAGTATTATATGAGTCAGTAATAATATGAATTTAACAACTTTAGTCCGCAATGGTTTAAACCGGACCTTGATAAGCATGGCAACAACTATGTAACTGAGTAAGTATTACTCGGAACGTTCCTAGTAAGCTAGGTTGGTTTAAGTGTAACTTGTCTAATTAGATCAACAAAACTATCAGATAGAAAGGTTAGCAATCTAGCAATGTAGTGAAAACGGTATTTTAAAAATGGAACCAGAAATGGTCCAGAAAAAAGTTAGTAATCCCACATAGACAAAAGAAGGAAAATAGTCATCATTTATATATCACACTGCCAACCAGTTTATTGTTGTCGGCTTGGTGTCATGCTTTGGATTGGTTGCTTGGTTTTTGGTATTGAACTCAAAATCGCAACGAGTATGAAAGTTTGATATTAAGTCTTGTATTAATTACGATAATATTTTTTCTTAATTTTTGGAAATACTAGACCAAAAATTTATCTACAAAAATTGTTTTTATACGAAGTCTTAACTCTTACGTTATAACTTTATAAATCTTCTTCAACAAGCACTCTAAATTATGAAATCCATATGAGATCATCTTTTGTTTTTAATTTGTTTTAACTATATAGATTATTCTTATCAAGAACTCAAAGGTTGCGTTTAATGGTTGTTTCTTATTTATTTAACTAATTTGTAATCTTTTTTTTCCCCATATAAGAAGAAAAGTTATTGACAATAATCATTTAGAAAAATACTAAGCCAATTGTTTCATTTTAGTTTAAGAGCAAGCACATCGGTAACGTATTTTATGCGTTAATCTCCCCTTAACGCGTGTTAAGGCTAAGTTATCCGATGCACGATCTCGCGTTAAACCGGCGTTAACGCCGTGCGTTAGCCTACTAACGCCACGTTAAGGCATCGAAAGTAAAAAAAGAAAAAAAAAATCATTTTGCCCCCCCCCCCCGGATTGAAGATGATACATAAATTGCAGTGTGTGTGTTCTTGTGTGTGTTTGTGTTTGTGTTTTACTGTTCGTGTGTGTGTGCAGTGTGTGTGTTGTGTGGAGAAGAAGATGATACATAAAATTGGTCCCTGTGGTACTTTGGTGTTTACAATATAGTCCCTGTGGTTATAAGAGTTTTTTTTTTTTTTTTTTCGTAATGTTTTTATTTATTGCGTAATGTTTTTTTTATTTATTTCGTAATGTTTTTTTTAGTGCGTATTGTATTATATTTTAAGAATGAATGTTATGGTTTTTAATAAATGAAGTATTAGGTTTAATTTAGGGTTGAAATTGAAAATATTTGAAAAGTTGAGTTAAAGTGAGTTAAGGTTGAGTTATTGTTGTGGGTGTTTTTTTGTGAGTTAAGGTTAAAGTGTTAAAGCTGATGTGGCGCTGACGTGGCACTGAGTTAAGATATAACTCGTGTTACTGATGTGGGTGCTCTAAGAAACATTGGCTATTCGGTTATATTTAGCGTACTCCATGGATGATCTTTGTGTCTAATTACATCGTCAGTTTATTGACTATTATGGAGCTTAGCAATCAAAGTAAATAGAAGACAATTCCTCACTGTCATGAAAGCCATGATAACTTTCATCCCACATAGATAAAAGAAGAGAACAGTTGGGATTAAAATCAAGAACTTCAACTTACCCTTTTTGGTTTTTACAGTTATAACTTATAAGCCAATTCTCAACATGACTGTCCCATATCCTTACAAACATTATAATACTCATAAAACGTTTTAATTGAATATTGCCAGAAACATTCAATAGGAAGATTTGTATATTTTCTTTGGAGGAGTGATATGGCCACAAAAAAAATTTCACAAAGAAGTCCCACAAATTGATGTGGCGGCCTATCATTGGTGAGTTTCTCTCCTCTCTCTCATTGAACCAATCACACTCCGTCACCTCAGTTTATGAGACTTCTTTGTGAAAACTTTTTTGTGATCGTATCACTCCTCTTTTCTTTGTTGCATCTTCTAATTAGATGCTCACCATTTATGAGAAAAACGTATATTAGATAAAGCTATGACCTTTATCAAGTTGAGTACATAAATAAGCTCGACAATTAAACTCAAATTAACTTTGCTTCTATCAAGCATAAATTGAATTTAGCAGATATCTTTGAGCTATTCCAGTTGTAAAACCAATCTTGACAGAGCTCAAATTCGAATAAAAAAAGGTCATTCAACTAATGAACCAAGTTATGCTATCTTTGAGCTACTCAGCCACTCTTTTGCATATATCGGTACTAAAGCTGTGCACTTTCTTGATTACATGTATTTGTAATTCATCACACATAGGTAAATGAGACCATTTGAACCTTTTGTCCTACATAGGTAAATGAGAGTAAATCTTCTAGCTTATATATACCGTAGTCAATATGAAATATATGTCTTAAAGTTGATATCATGCTTTCGATTTGGTAGACCAGATTGTTAAATATGTCAAATTTAATGAGTATGGTATATGAATTCGGAAATATTGTATGAGCTCTTAAGTTTTTGTAACAATAACTTCAAACTTTACTTTTCTTATAGTA
>LBNU01005136.1:13311-28072 GCA_014162995.1 Artemisia annua
CATGAATTGCTATATTAGCTTATTGGAATTCATAATTTCTTTTGATTCAATGATTGTAATTAAGTTAATTTTCTGTGTTCTATAGTTCTAGGTATTAGACTAGTATATTCTACAAAGTGATGATGAATGAAGATATAGATCCAGATTACTATGTCTTTCAAGGTTTAATATTTATTTTTACATGTGAGCAAGTTAGTTCGAATTTAATTTTCAAGTCGAATTTAATAAGTTTTGTCAGACCTAGGTGTTTCGCTGAAATGCTAGAGACGCTTGATGAAATGCTAATATGTTGCATGTATTGTCTACATCAGCTGAGGCAAATAGTTATTTCTTCACATGTGAAGAAATTTGCTTATAACTCGATTTGTGTCGATGGCTTGAAATAAGGTATTGATATTTTAGAGTCTTTAAATAAGGTTTCAAATACCTTCACATGTGAAGAATTTAGGTATCGAATACCTTCACATGTGAGAAAATTTGGTATCGAATACCTTCACATCTGAGGCAAATAGTTATTTCTTCACATGTGAAGAAATTAGCTTTTAGAGTTTTAGTGGTACTACTGGGTGCTCGATAGTGATATTTGGAAATATTGACATTGATTTGTTTAGACATTACTACTGTGCTTAAACGGATTTATTTTGGTTTCTGCTAGTATAGCAAACATGTCCCCTTTGGACACTTCCAGAGAAACTTGCTGCTTTGTTTTGAATTTATTTTCTTAGTTTTGCTCGATAGTTATGTTTCTGATGAATTTCACGATTAATTTAATACCAGTTTTTGCATATGAAAATTGAAAAGTACTAGGTGTACTTGAGTTAAGGTCTTAAGGAGGATTTAGTTTTCCAAAAGCTGATTGTTCACTTGATATACATCGTCTTGCTCTCGCCTGCTGATTACATGTGATATTCAGTGGTCCATTAGTTTAAGTGGGTCGGTCTAGGTTTAGTTTGGTATACTGTAAACTTACTAAAAAACAATTCAATTTAGTTGCTAACTTGTTGGTAGCACACTTTGACATTTATCTGATTTATGCTGAACAAAAACCCGAAACTTTCGTGTTGTTTGATGACTTATTTTCTATTGCAGGATCCAAGTCTATATCACAACCTGATTCTTGGGTGGATATCGCATCTTTATAATTTGTCGAAAGATACTTGGTTATGGCTGCAACTGGTTCTTTTCTTTTTTCTCGGGAACTGGGGATCAGTAGAAGTTCTGTATATATCAGCCAAGCTAAGGTACTCAGTTTTATCTATAGGTCTTTGCTTATCTTTCGCTCATACATTGCTTTTTAGAAATGATTATATGATTAATATTGTATTAGGAAAGTGTTATTCGATATTCTAACTACTAAATTTCAAGATTGTCAACAAACCTGTACCCAGTTTCTGAAAATTACTATGTTTCCAAGTTGTGATAATCAATTTATGTTTTTGCTTATACTTGAAAAAACATAAGTTTTTTGAATAAACTCAATTAAATCTATCTGAAAAAGTTTTAGGTTGAAAATGTTGGTAGATTAATGTTATTAAAATCATCTCACATGAGCATTTTATTTAGAATTAACTAATGTACTAGCCATTTTACAGGTAGATACTCAAAATAATTAAATTCCAAAGATTGCTATCTGCTCATCACACCCTGAAAACAAGCACATCCAAACACTATCTTCTACAACACATTTATCACGTGATACTTTTAAAATGTAATGCCAAACACTCCCCTTTAACTTCTCTCCTGAATCTAATTTTTTAACTAATGCAGTTGGAGAGCTTCAGGAAGACGCTCATGATGTCGCTTCAAGATGAAGATGGAAGTTCTGTAAGTAATTCCTTTACATGTTACAATGGATAAACAACTGCCTTTCAAAGTTTGAGGTCTACCGTCTGTTGCATATGTAGAACAAGAGCAGGGGGGTATACTTTGAACTTTGACAATATGATATTCCAATTCTTAGAGGGCTGACCATCCTTTGTTCAGTAATATGACGCTTGTTGCACTGGATAGCAACAAAATTTCACTTTAAATAAGTCGTAACTTGGTCCAAGCATTTTTAGCGTAAGAACAGTAAAAAACAAGTGATAATTGGAATCATTCACTTGTTTCACAGTAAATTTGACTTCTTTTCCATTATTAACAATCAGTAATGCTATATCTCGAGCATCAGATTGAATAGTAGGCATAGGTATTGTATCAAGAATTGAAAACTTGGACTGCCATTCAACAGGCCATTTCCATGTACCCCCAGAGACCATGTCTGCAATACTAGTAGAATCCGGAATCCTGGCAGCAAACATATATCTCTTAGTGATAAAAGAGTCTAGATGTAGGAGATCACTCCAATTATCATGTAGGACAGAAACTTTAAAACCATTTCCACCCTTGTGTCCAACATGTGGTCTAACAATATCCCCTAGACTCAATAAAGTTTTCCATCTGCAACTCTTTGTTGCAATACTTACAATCTACCCATACCTTCAATGTTATATGTTCAATTTAACGATTTACCAAATGTATGTGATTGTTAATGGATAAGTCACTGAATTATTGTAAAAATGTCTCCTAAAGAATTTAGTTATAGATACTCTAAAGTAAGATTTTCACGTTATATTGTTAATCTTTGTTTTTGTTTTTGTTTTTGATAAACTTGTAGATATATGTTTGATAAACCGCGAATCAAACCCGTCACAGAAGACCCAACTAGTGATAAAACTCGTTATGTGATATTATCTAAGAAGGTTCAAAATCCTGGTAAGAAATCATTTTTCGTATCTAATTCTTTATATATCTTTACAGTTTAAACATAATCTCTGAGGCTCTGAGCTTTTACCTTAACTTGAAAATATTTTATGTGGAAGTAAATTATAATTTGTCGCTGCACTCTCAAAACCAGTTCCAGTTATGTGGGATTGGTTAAGCATTGCATGGAGTGATTAGGGAATTATAACTGTTTATACCGTGTAAATAATAGGTCCAAGGCTTCTTATTCTAACACAATTACTATTTTTATGGAATTGTACTCCACAATAGTAGGTGTTAGAACTCAGTCACATACATCGATACAGCCAGAACACTCACATTCCGTCACTTGCTTCATGTGCACATCTTGAGCACGACGTGCTACTGGCCTCTAAATCCTCCCAATACTAAATGTATTTGTATATGTGTGCATTGGTCCATACATGTGAATTATTACTCGTTTTCTAGCTGTATGGGTTATGTAGCTTGCAATAGTATTATGTATTTACATCTATTTAGCAAATGGTATATATTTGACCATAATATTTCAATTGTTACTTTTCAAAGCAGATCTTTCAGATATACCTACGCAGACACTCAACGAATTAAAGAAGCTGTGCACGATTGAAACACTTCCATACTCATTAACGCTTGGATATTCATACTGGGGTGCAGGTGAATTGGTTATCTTGAATCTCAAACTTAAATTGTTCTTTCTTTTTTGTTTTCTTTTGCTTTGATCTGTTTTAGTATGTATTTATAACGTATCATACTAGATTCAGTTCAACCATCACCAAATGACCTAGTGGTAAGGTCATTGGTTTCCTCACAAGAGGTCAAAGGGTTCAAACCTCACTAGGTGTGTACATTTTGCGGTCCCGGGATTAACCCGGTGAGGCCGCGTACATCTGAGTCAAAAAGGTTCGCCGAATAGGGACAAAACTCATCCGTTTATCCGTTTATGCTAGATTCAGATCACTCTTCATATTAGAAATAGCTTAATAGACAATATTGGGAGTTTGGGACAAATCAGTGGTATAATATTTGTGTAGATTGCTGTTATATAGCTTTATGGGCAATACAAAGCAGCATGCTTAGGACCTGAAGTTTTGTAAGATTGTGAATTTGTATGTTTAAAGTGATATATAAATCATAACACACATAATCGAAGTACTTGCATTTCTGTCATATAATAATGTCTTCTAAAATAGAAGTCTTACTATATTCATGCTTTAAAATATATGAAAGATGAAGATGACAACAGACAGTATGCTATTTTTTTGTTGGTTTGTTTGCAATGAGAAGTTTTACCTTTATATGGTTTTCAATTCCTTATGCAAAATATCTATTATGTAGTGTACAGATAAATGACTGTTAATCTGTTACAGACCATGTTGTGAAGCAGGTTCTACCTCCTGGACTTGAGGCTCCTTCATCTTTTGAAACAATAGTTAAGTATTCTGTATGTGTTATTCAATTGAATCCATTCTGCATTGAGTAATTATTTTGGGTTCACCCTTCAATGGTCTAGAAGCTACAATTTTGGTGTATACGGACCGGTAAGTGAAATTACCAATTGTTTATAACGGGATATATTTTNAGACAGTATGCTATTTTTTTGTTGGTTTGTTTGCAATGAGAAGTTTTACCTTTATATGGTTTTCAATTCCTTATGCAAAATATCTATTATGTAGTGTACATATAAATGACTGTTAATCTGTTACAGACCATGTTGTGAAGCAGGTTCTACCTCCTGGACTTGAGGCTCCTTCATCTTTTGAAACAATAGTTAAGTATTCTGTATGTGTTATTCAATTGAATCCATTCTGCATTGAGTAATTATTTTGGGTTCACCCTTCAATGGTCTAGAAGCTACAATTTTGGTGTATACGGACCGGTAAGTGAAATTACCAATTGTTTATAACGGGATATATTTTGCATCTTTTTAATCTTAAAAGTAGAGACATTAAGGTATATGTTTTTTTTACCAAGTCTGTTTAATGTATGTATGCACGTGGAAATAACATTCAATATATATAGAATATTTATATGATAATGATGTTACAGGGAGTGAACATTCTTGTTGACAATAAAGGACGCATAAAGCTTGCTGATTTTGGTGCCTCCAAGAAAGTTGTAGAGCTGGTATGCATACTATGTCCGTGAATATTGTATAGTGATCTCTATGCTGATTAAGGTTCTATCTTGTTTAAGTTATTCTATTCGTAACTGTGTGCTCGTGTGTTTTTTTGTAGGCTACAATGACTGGTGCAAAGTCAATGAAGGGTACCCCTTATTGGATGGCTCGTGAAGTTTTAGTCCAGACTGGTCATAGCTTGTTAGTGCAATCATACAACTCATGCTACTATTTAATATTTTTTATATTCTACTCTAGTCATTAGAGATGCATTCCTGGTATTCATTTAGCGCCAATCTTATGCTATTTCTTTGCATTGTTTAATGGATCGACTGAGTTGCCTTGTTGTTTTTTGTAGCTCTGCTGATATATGGAGTGTTGGATGTACTGTAATTGAGATGGCAACTGGAAAACCTCCATGGAGCCAACAATATCAGGAGGTAACATGTTTCCATCTCTGTAATGCCAGTGATGGCAGTTTTGACTCATGCACTTTTGAATGAGTTGATTTGGGCTGTATTTTTATCTCAAACGCGTCAAAGATAAAAGGGAGATGGGTCAAACGCTTACAGATTGCCCAAAGTCTAGTTTTGCTGTACACATCCTTTTAATTGGCTTTATTTAAAGACTTAGATAATTATTGTATTACAATTGTTTTTGTAATCATAATTACTGAAATTTTTCTCAAAGAAAATTCTAACATAACCAAAAAAAGTGATAGCGCAGGTCAACCCAGCCTGGACTGTTTTAAGCCGTACTATAACTTTCCACCCGAACATGTGATCCAGCTGTCCTTTTTTTCCCCGAAAAGCAAGACCGCCCTCTAATTTCGCTTGTTTCTCACACTGGGATGTTACTGATTCTGCTCTATTAGTAGTTTATGATCAGTCGCGATTTCCCCTCTTTTCTTTTATCTGTAGCACAGGCATACTAAGTTAAGGTTGTTTTGTTCAGGTTGCCGCTCTCTTCCACATAGGGACAACAAAAGCTCATCCACCTATACCAGACCATCTTTCTGCTGAGGCATAGGATTTTCTATTAAATGCCTCGAAGGGTAAGATTTTGTGTTTCTTCCTATACTTTGTTATTCTTATAAAGATGTTGATGCTACGTTGTTCATCCTTTTGTAACAACTTCTCAATTTTTTTTTGTTATTCTCTTTTTGGTTTATGGTGTGACTTACTACAGTATCCTGTTTGTGTTTTAATTTATAATATTCCCTACATGTTAAATATTTAAAAGAAAACACATACTGTATAAGTTTTTATTTTATTTCTTACTCTCAAATGGCAAATGTTCTGACAGGGAACCGAATCTCAGGCCTGATGCATTAGAGTTGCTACAGGTAATTCTCCATTACAAGCTTCACCTCATACATAGAATGAGAAAAATGTTAAGGAAACCTATTTGGAAGGAACATTTATCTTTCTTTGTTGAACTTAATTATCTTTCTGATTTCCTGCAGCAACCTTTTGTTACTGCAGAGTATAATGAGACTCATCCTGTCTTTCGTGCATCAGTTATGGTCAGTATTCTTGCATGAAGCCTCCTTAATTTAGTTATTTACAATGAATAAATACTTTAATCATTCTTAAACTAATGATAACACATTCTTGATAACAGGTCACACCTGAGAATCAAATACCAACATCTTGGATGGAACCTAAGAATCAGTAAGAAACTTCTTCATCACCTTGTTAATTATTTATTTCAGTTTTTGCTAATGGTGTCAAGTTTGACCCATTTACCTATGGATGGGTCAATGTTGGTTATGGTTTATGGGTAATTTTAAGAAGTCTAGCTAAAAATGAGACAGAATGGGTAGAAAATGGCAAGTATTTTGTTTTTCATTAAAGCAAATGGGTTGAAAGTTGTAATGTTTATATACGATGTTAAAACTTCCAAATCATCTGAGTTATTTTTAAGTGTCATATATCTGGTATACACTAGTATTGGCGGTGTCCTCCTGACACTAGCTTTTTAACATCTGTGTCAGAGGTGTAGGCAAGGATGTGGTTGGCGTTTCCAGTGATAAAGAGACTACTGCAATGAACGCGGAATTGACTAATTTCACTAAAACTAAAAGTTCAGAGAATTTGTCCTCTAAACCTGACATTTACGAGGGGTCTGCTTCATTGAAAGAACCTGAGCCCGTGACACTTGCAATCTAGGATCCTTTTGGTGAAAACAGCAAAATGTTATCAGCAGCCCACCTTTCACTGATAGCAACAATGGTGATACAATAAGCCATTTAGATGAGCCACAAGCCACAGCAGATTGCACAAAAACTTGATGTTTGTCCACATATATTTACTCGGCCCATAGTATTGTTGCAATAAACTATGAGAATTAGATTGTATCAACTATTATATAAGTAGTTAGTTTTAAGAGTGACGGAAAGTAAGAAAAAAAATGTATATTAGATGTTTAAATGTTGGCAAGTATGCTTTGGGAATGAATAGATGTTCTGCATTATTTTGATATGTGATATTCTACCATCATACTAATACTAACTGTGGGCGATCTGCATCTTCGTGATTCAACGCCTTCAAGTTCAATTGTGTTTGTTGCTGAGTATCTGTACTCGTATTTACTAATGAAGAACATTTATTCACACGCATTCATGTGAAAAACTGACATATAAATGCCGACGATAACATTTATCTTTGACGATAACATTTCAAAAAAAATTTCAAAAAATTTTCGAATTTTTTTCGTCACATGTGAAAAAAAAATTTCACGTGAAAAAAGAAATTCTGAAATTTTTTTTCCGAAAATTTTTTTTCGAAAAATTTTTTTCCGAAAAATTTTTTTTCGAAAATTTTTTTTTCGAATTTTTTTTTCATCACATGTGAAAAAATTTTCACATGTGAAAATTTTCAATTTTCACATTTGAAAAAAAGTTTCACAAATTTTCACATGTGAAAATTTTCAATTTTCACATTTGAAAAAAAGTTTCACAAATTTTCACATGTGCAAAAAAATTTCACAAATTTTCACATGTGAAAATTTTCAAAATTTTCAATTTTCACATGTGAATATGTGAAACTTAAAAATTTTCGAAAAAAAAAAAAATTCCGAATTTTTTTTTTCGAATTTAAAATTTTCGAAACTTTTTTTTTTCTTCACATGTGAAAAAAAATTGTCACATGTGAAAATTTTTCGTTTTTTAAAATTTTTCGATTTTTTTTTAATTTTTTTTTGGAAATTTTCACATGTGAAAATTTGTGAAATACACATTTTTTTAAACTTCATTGCGGGGCATCGCTGTTATAGAAAACACAATGATTAATTATGATATGCATTGAGGTAAAAAAAAGCCACTTAAAATAGGGATTTCAGGACGAGACAAATAACTAAAATGCACATTTCTGAACTCGATGTTCCCTTGTACAGAATCAAGAGTGTTCCCTTCATGATCTACCGTAGAGGATGAACGACTAATCATCTCGTAAAGTCTATATGCAGCAATCCTCCCTTGCTCAAATGAATAGAAGTTTGTGGCAGCTTGATTCAGCCCACTGTCAAAATCAAAAGACATTTGAAAGTTAATTTAGCATGTAGGTATCATGTATGGTTGATACAGGAGAAGTGATAATAAAATGCTTACAGTCCACCTAAAATTATAGCAAACAGGGCAGTTACGATTTCTCCACCATGAGCTTTATTGTGTTGAACTAAAAATCTTCCAACATAAAGTTGCAAGGCACACGAGCAAACTGCAAGCCCATATGTGAAACCAAGTCCAAGTCCTTGAACGAGCCTCATTAGTATACCATATCTCAGTGTAGCTTGTAAAGAGGCTGCATAAGAATACTTCGCTAATGTTTCATTTGTGAATGCATATAAGGTCCTAATGTATGAAATTGCCTGAAAAATAGAAAAAATACTTGAATTAAGCAACCAATAAACATATATATAAATAAAGAAAAGAGGAAATGAAATCACCTGTTCAGCAACACTGGCTGCTTCTAAGCATCTTGAATATTCTCAGCAAGCCTGTGGAGAAATATATTTGATATTCCTCCCGCAGCAACAATAAACGGACCTGTGGCTAAAGTCATGAGGGCAATCTGCCAGTAGTTAATAAATCCAATTGCAAGCCCACTGAAGAATGTAGCCATGTTATGGATATAATTACCAACCTGCATTATGATAATGATAGAT
The DNA here is from genome assembly GCA_014162995.1 of Artemisia annua. NCBI lineage: Eukaryota > Viridiplantae > Streptophyta > Magnoliopsida > Asterales > Asteraceae > Artemisia > Artemisia annua. Next base: position 22,358 of record LBNU01005136.1, read on the forward strand.
AACACAACATTACAAACTAATTTAAATAAGCAAAAATCAGAGAAGAAACTTCAGGGTAAAGATGTCAAGATGGGTGAGTCACGTCAGGAGTGTGGGTAAAATTTAACTGGATTCAGGTTGATACAAGTCAATTTTAGGCGGTGTTTGGTTAGGTGGTGGGTATAGCCATATGGGTATAGGTATTGGTATCATTCATGATGGGTTTGAATGATGCTCTGTCCGCATCCCGTCACCACTGAATAACTTATAATAATCTCATGGAACTTGAAAAGCCAATAATCAAGCACACAACATTTCGAAAGAAAAATGGCAAAAGATGTAGCCAGAGTTGCATTCATAATGATCAAGATAGCAAGGATTCTAACCATATCCTCGACAGCATACTAATGAATTTAACCGACAGAACATTCGCAAATTATATCAGCATCTATTTAGTTACATCTAATAATAAGCTTTAATGCGTAACAGTGGATTAAGAGCATTGCTAGTCTTGACAAAATATTCATACAACACCTTGACTAAACATTCAATACTGAATCGAAAAATAGGGCAAGTTGTGAATCCAAGTTTAAACTTTATGCAGGTACACATACAAGAGTCTAATCACTTTGAAAGCAGTAGATTTACCTATGTCGTATGTCCTAATATCTAGTCATAACGATTAAGTTCCATTACAACCTATGATTCGTATCCACCAGTCTCTAGTAAAGAAGTAAGTCACTGATAGATAATAACCATTATAAACAAAATCATGCCACTTAATTGCAAATATATATTTTCTTACTATACTAAAGCAATAATGAATTAATTAACTAATTCAATGTGCCTTCTTACCTCCAAACCAAACTTATTGGTTTAAGAGTTCACTCTTGCTCTTAGCATCGCAATCACTGCAGACGAAATATGCAGGCGCGAGTTCATCATCCTCTATGCCACTGCATTTTGTATGTCTCCACACGTTGCACTCATCGCAGGCCACCATCCTCTCTCCATCATCATCACGAGCCCCACACAAACACTCGACCTTTGATTCCATTGCATACCCATCACCACCCTCATACCTCAGCACTGTATCCAGGTCCAGCCCAAACCCTCTAACCCAAACTTGCTCACCTGCCAACACTACATATGATAGCAACACATCGTCCTGCATCCCTTTTAACCCCCCAATTTGACTCACTACAAAACGTTCCATTAGACAATATGTATCCCTTAGTGCGCTCTGCGCCTTCTCTCTCAGTTGGCCAATTGTCATCCACGGTGTCACCATTACCACCTCGCCAGGTGGCAGTGGACGAGTCAACTCAGTTTCCAGCTCATCGAAACTCGGTAAAACCCCACATGTCAGTAACATTAACTCCTTGGTTCCTACACCAAAATCCCATTCTTTCACAAAATATTACTGTTTAATAAGACTTGACATGCTCGAGTCACTGAGCTCCACCACGGGTAACCCAGTAGAACATTTCTATAAATAAATAACATATCTTTATTAGGATCTCCCTCTTTTTCAAGACTAAAGTCTTCAACTTTATGGTCTCGAATGTTGAATTCTATCAATCGGGCTAGTGGGTTTTTTGTGCGTGTAACGATATGGTTCCCAATCTTCAAATTATTGATCGATTTCAACATGAAATCTATTAAACCTGTGTCCCCGATATACTTGTTAGCCATATCCCTCAAGTCTTTGCGTGACATTGCTTCATTTTTTCCATTATTCCCAATCTTGTGCTCTTTCAAAATATTTGCAATCACTTGAGCAGTCTTTTCAAGCCTCTCGTTAGGCCATCTCGCCTCCAATTTCAATAATGATGACACAGATTGTATATTCTTAGAATCATCTGCTACCTTACAAATCTCAAACTCGACCAATTGAGTGCATGAGTTGACTACTCGCCGAATAATGTAATTCTCAAACCTCAAAACATTGATACATTTCAGCACAAAATCAAGCAACCCAATGTCCCCAACAAACTGTTTAGCACTCTCCCTTAATGCATTTATTGACATTGTACCATTCTTCTGTTTTAACATCTGCACAATCATTTCAAGCGAGTATTCGACTCTCCTTTGAGGCCACCTACAATCTTCATCCATAAGATAACATAAAAATTCTTCCAGACGTATCGGATTTCGACCTTCAACAAATGTAGGATGCTCATACTTTAATAACTTTCTTGCTGGTAATAAATTCTGCTTCTTAGCCTCTCCTGTCTGCGTAAGCTCAATCAAACTCTTTATAAGATCACTCATGGAACTCAATCTAGTTTCACTTAAATGGCGATATTTAGAGATTATTCGTTCAATTTTCCTTCCATGGGAAGCACTTTTGAAGTCATCAATGATCATATCAAGGTCTAATCCGGCTAGAAACGGCACAGCTCCCCTGTATTTATCCTCTGTTACACCGAAACTTCCAGCCCCAAATTTATATCCCCAATTCCCAAACCATGAACTTTTGAAAGCCACTCCATAAATTAACCTTATTTCTATTGATCTATCTAACTTGACATCAGCAACTGATACTTTCCTACAAAACGCAATTTCTTACCAAATTAATATAAAACTCACAGAGGAAAAAATTAACCCGTTTAACAAAAACTGAGACAAAAATATACCTAGTTTTGAGTGAGTAACAAATGCTGTCCCATAAATTAATGACATCGGTTTCAGTGAGTAAAATTGTAGAATCCAAATGGAATTTATTGACTGAAATAAGATGACCAAAACCATTGCAGTGAATCAATCCATGTAAGATATGCGTGTCATCGGCCTCCACACTATTCTTCTGATCATAATCTTTCAATGCTTGTTTATTGCCATATGTCGGAATCATAAACCGGTACCTTCTCTTACACACAAAATGATGTCCCCAACCTTCAAATCACAATTCAATAATTAATTTTTTTTGAATTCAACACATACTAAAACGCTTAAATGCACACGCAGATATGAACAGTTAACAGATCAACTATATTCAGTAACAGCAAAACTCATTCCAAGTTAATTTCACGCACAATTGAATTGTAAATTAAGCGGGCAGACACAAATAAACAGTTACACGCACGTATGGAGAATGATACGACAGTCAGATTTACGGAAATTACAGTAACTTGCAGCACAACTGCACAACTCGTCGTAAATTAAACACACATACAAACTTACAAGTTACAACACACACTTATACGTGCACACACGCAGACATGAACAGTTAAATGACTTGCATATTTCATTAACTTGCATCACAATCTATCATTATATCAAACGCACATTTATGATCAATAAGAAACTTGTTTTCACAAGTGAAGATACTCGTACTATACTTAAACAATCAAAAAACCGGCTAATAACATCAAAAATTTCATTCCTTGATGATATTTTCACAAGTGAAGATACTCGTACTATACTTAAACAATCAAAAATTTCATTCCTTGATGAAATTTTCACAAGTGAAGATACTCGTACTATACTTAAACAATCAAAAAATCGGCTAATAACATCAAAAATTTCATTCCTTGATGAAATTTTCACAAGTGAAGATACTCATACTATACTTAAACAATCAAAAATTTCATTCCTTGATGAAATTTTCATAAGTGAAGATACTCGTACTATACTTAAACAATCAAAAATTTCATTCCTTGATGAAATTTTCACAAGTGAAGATACTCGTACTATACTTAAACAATCAAAAAACCGGCTAGTAACATAAAAAATTTCATTCCTTGATGAAACTTTCACAAGTGAAGATACTCGTACTATACTTAAACAATCAAAAATTTCATTCCTTGATGAAATTTTCACAAGTGAAGATACTCGTACTATACTTAAACAATCAAAAATTTCATTCCTTAATGAAATTTTCACAACTGAAGATACTCGTACTATACTTAAACACTCAAAAAACCGGCTAATAGCATCAAAAATATCATTCCTTGATGATATTTTCACGCGCGAAGATACTCTTAATAAACTTAATCACTGCTATATTCTACTTTACGCAAATCAATTAAGTCACCTATAACAATCAAGACCTAATTCGTAATCTATATATTCACATGTGACAAATTTACAATTAAAACAGTGATAATAACTTCAAATGCACAATAATTTACAATTCAACAATTAAATTTTATCAAAAAATAAATTAATAAATAAATAAATAACAGTTACTTAAATTTATGAGTAATCTGATTTGAAAAGATTGTCTTCTTCACCTATCTCAGCTTCAGTTTTGTTGCTTAAGCTGTTAATTGATGTTGCACGGTGGCGGTTATGGCGGTGGTTTGAATGGTGGTGATGGCGGTGGTTTGAACGGTGGTAATGGCAGTGGTTTGAATTGGTGTTAATGGCGGGCGGTTTGAACGGTGGTAATGGCGGTGGTTTGACCGGTGGTTATGGCGGTGGTTACGGCGGTGGTTCGAACGATGGTTATGGCAGCGGTGGTTATGAAGGCAGTTGGATTGGGAGAGAATGTACTCTCTTTCACCTCAAACTGTGAGAATGTATGTGTTTTTTTGTATATATTAGGTGTGGGGATTGTAATTCCAAAAATACCCTTGTTTAGTATATAGTTAGTGCAAATTGTAAATTAATTTTAGCCTAGATCTAAAAAAAGGAGGGACTAGATGGATGGCTAGGATCTCTTCTTGTTAGGATCTAAGTTTATCAACATTTATCAAGCCTCGGTTATTTCAGAACATGTAATAGGTTGCTAGCTTACTTAAGTTATTTATGTTGTAAGTGTAAGTCCACTAAGCGTCCAATGGGCCTTAGAAGCCCACGAAATAGAAAGATAGGGAGGAAGGGAGTGTTGCCCTATTCCTCACCTATAAATAGGAGCTTATGTAATCTCTTACACTTGTTGGTTATTTCAATATCATAAAGAAACTCTTGCACTTTTATTCTTCTCATTTGATCTAATCAACCAAACTCTATTTCTCATCTTATTTCTATCATTGTGTTTACAATATGGTGACCTAACAAGTGGTATCAATCGCTAGAAGAAGGTGTAAACTTTGTTTTTTTTTCCAACGAACCAAATCTAGTGTTTTAATCGTTATTTTTTGCAAAATCTTGCTACTTTCTTGTTTGTTTCGTGTTTATATCACATCTTTTTCATCAAAAACTTGTGCTACAAACTCAAACAACCAANAGTGGTTTGAATTGGTGTTAGGTGGATGGTTTGAACGGTGGTAATGGCTGTGATTTGACCGGTGGTTATGGCGGTGGTTACGGCGGTGGTTCGAATGATGGATATGGCAGCGGTGGTTATGAAGGCAGTTGGATTGGGAGAGAATGTACTCTCTTTCACCTCAAACTGTGAGAATGTATGTGTTTTTTTTGTATATATTAGGTGTGGGGATTGTAATTCCAAAAATACCCTTGTTTAGTATATAGTTAGTGCAAATTGTAAATTAATTTTAGCCATTAGATCTAAAAAAAGGAGGGACTAGATGGATGGCTAGGATCTCTTCTCGCGTTCTCACAAAAATTAGATTTCTCACATGAATGGCCCCCTATATATATATATATATATATATATATATATATATATATATATATATATATATATATATATATATATATATATATATATATATATATATATATATATAGTTGTTTTATTGTTTGTTTGTTAGTCGATTGTTCGTACGGCTTTGTTACCAGTCGACTAAAGTTGATCGTTGGTACCAGTCCCTAAAGTCGACCGTT
>LBNU01005137.1:29403-60883 GCA_014162995.1 Artemisia annua
TTTTATTGAAAACTTCTACACTTAATATTTGTGTGTTTACTATAAACACACTAAGATATGATAGAATTAGTTGGGAGTTCAGGGGTTTTTTACTAAGCTTCTCAAAAAAGCTTATAGCTTTATCATAAACTTATTGTGTTATGGTAATTGAATAAGCCAATAAGCACATTTAGTAAGCATAACCAAACACCCCTTTTGTTCTAATCTGAAGTTTTTTGATTTGATGTTATGACCAACTTTGTTGTTATCCTCACTATAATGCAACATGTTAGTGGTTTTTGCAGTTTTATGATCTTATCGCACACACTAAAGTGTAATGCAATTTTTTGTGTGCGTTTTTTAAAGGAGGATTAAGTATCAATACATGATTGTCATGGAAGAATTTTCTACGCCTACTCAAGGTATGAATGTATAATTAAGTTGAGTTGTTGATTTAGATAATACATGAATGTATTTTAATTTACCAAAGATGTGTTTTAGTGCCTATATGGGGAATTTTATGGTAGGAATTCTTTTCGGAATGTAATTTGTCTTTGGATGAGTTAATGAAACTTAGCAGGTGTTTGTTGTCATTGGTAATACTATGGGTGTTAACCAACGGTCTAAAATATGGGTGTCTTTTACCTTGATGATTTTTAGGCCAATTGTGAAGAAAGTTGCATTAAAGTGAAAGGTCGGTAAAGATTCAAACAATCATAAAGGACTTGTGGATGTACTCTTTGTCATTTTTTTTCATGCATTTATAATTTAGTCATACAAATAATAATAATTTCCTTATATAGTTCGGGTTTCGAGAAAAATTATTCTTATACATTATACATAAACGTAAGATTAAATTTGAGTTCTACCCACTATATCTTTTTTTGTTTCTCTTTATGTAATAAAAAAGCTATAGTGTAAGCATCTATATTAATTTGGTAATTTTATGATCAAACATGAGAAGTAAATAGCACAAACTTATGAAATAACAATTTTCCAAACAAAATGGTACATTTGTAAACATGGTATGATGGTTATTCATAATCAAGGAAATGGATCAATCTTCAAAGCTATCTAAATATGCTACATATATTTACGAAAATATAAGTAAAAGAAATACCACAATTACAAAACACATCGTAAATTGATAGCACGGGTTTGCAAAACTAAAAGCATATATCACTAACATTTCATGCAAGTCAAGTATCATCATGTGATTTTGCTTGAATAATAAAATATAATTTTAAATCGAAAAGCATTCTCCTAAAATAATAGGTAGATTATAACATATATACATATGATTTTTTATTTTTAGTCCACAAAATAAAACCATTTGAAACATGTTAAGTGGTTCATTTCTTAATCGATAATAATACATAATGAAAACGAAATTTAAAAACCCTGTGCGTGCACATGTATTATACCTAGTAAAGTAAAACATGACTTTGATAATAACTTAAAAAGTTACATGTCACATGTAGCACTCTAATTTCTTGCTTCTTTGCTAATTTTGTTATTCGATACAATTGAGTAAGACAAAAATATCTTTAATGAAAATTGAGTGTCTCATGGCCTGCATTGTACAATAAAAATAAATAAATAAATAAACCCCGAATAGGAATATTTCATTTTATGATGAAAATAAAAAGAAGAGTCCCGGATTATCTTGTTATATTAATTAAGAGAAATGATACACGGACCTAAATGTGGACCTAATCGTAGGCCTAAAAACACGTGGCATCATCCTGATGGTTGTAAAATAAGTGGGTCCCTGTCTGCAGCCATCAGGATGATGCCACATGTTTTTAGGTCCATAATTAGGTTCACAATTAGGTCCATGTATCATTTCTCATTAATTAAAAGACATTTGGATATTACTGTAGCAAGTTTTCTTGTAGTTGAGAAATCAGAAATATCTTGTCCTTTGTGTTTTGTTTAGCATGTGAATGATACTTCCCCGTCCTAAATTGTAAGTTCATTTTTTATTTTTCAAAGTCCTTTTTTTTTCCCACTTTTGACCTTAATTATTTTTTTCATGTTACATAATATTTGATGAAAAGTATACCAATAAAAATGCATTTAAAACACAAGTCTATTTATATATTTTGCATTAAGTATTATATAAAACGAAAAAAAATAATAATTAAAGTGAAAGTTGGAATAAAAAGATTTTGAAAATGTCAAATGGACTTATATTTTGGGACGAATGAAGTATGAAATTTAACTGGCCGGACAACTTTTTTATGAAAGTTGTAATTATTTATGTATAGGTTACAATCATTAACAAAATGCTATTTCATTTTATTTTACCTTTTTTTACATAAAAGAGGAGAGATTTTGATGGTCGAAGTCTCGTCATGAACCAAAAGATATAAATGATGCGTATGTTACATTTCGTTCATAAAAAGAAAAATTGAAAAAAGGGGGGGTCCTAACTCTTTAACATGCATGACTTGGTTTCCATCTTTACTACTAGTATTAAAGTGCCGTCTTGTTTTGTTTGTCTTTACGTACTTTGTTTTGATTCTTTTATTTTTCGTTAAATTTGTTTTGTAAAGAAGACCTGGAATCAGTGCCCGCCGTCTTTCTGTCTTTCTTTCGTGTTTTAAGGGTATCCTACATCCACATAAAATCCTCACAAACCGCTGACGTGTCAGCTGGTGATTGGTTTTTAGTGAGATGTGGATCCCACAAAAAATCAATCACCCGCTGACACGTCATTGAGTGGAAGGTTTTTGTGAGAATTTTATGTGGATGTAGCAAAATCCCATGTTTTATATTGGCCAAAATTATATACCCCAAACTATCTTAAGTGGGTTTATCTCGTATCTTAATTAATGCAGTGAAGGTATAGCACGGTATAGTATTTCATACTAATAAACTTGATCACTTTAATACTCTGACTCAGTTAAATCATTAATTCCGTTATTTAATGTTAACAGCAGAACTAAAAGTTAGAGCTAGTCACGTGATTTTCTAGTAACAAAAAGTATTGGAGGTATATCATGATACTCCATACTAATAAATCTTGTCACTTTAATACCCTTAATTAAATCATTAACAATATAATGTTAGTTATATTAACGGAATAATTGTGTTCTAAGTAGAGTTAAGCTTGGGAAAAAAATGCATAAAAATATATGTGTCAAATTTGTAAAAACAAAAACTTAAAAAAGAGAAAGTAATTAATAAAACATTAGTTGTTGAATTTTAAATAAATTATGTAGAGCTAAGTGTAAAATTACAAGTTTCCATGTTTTTTAATAACTTTAGAAAAAACACAAATAACCCCTTACACTTTATACCCCTTATACTTTATAATATTAACTTTGTTTATTAATATTAGTTTTTAAACTTTCATCCATTAAAATTACAAAATTTGGTAAATATGCGAAGTAGTTTTAATATTGTTAGTTTTAGACTTCCATCTATTAGAATATTTTTTAAAAATAAGGACTCATGTTATTCTATAAAAGTTTAATTTATGCGTACACGGGTTTGAATATTAAATGCGACTAAATTATTAGTAACGGGAATATAAATATCAAATAATAAGCACGAGTTACTGTAATATGAAAATAAATATATGCGATTCTATTTATAACAACGACTCATGAAATTGTTATTTAAAATTTATATATGAAAATCCATAAAAATATTTTAAAAACTTTATGGGCCATATTTTAACTTAATTAACGCTCATTATGTACTACTAAACTAGCACATTTTGTACAACATGATATCAATAGTTAAAGTTAAACAATAACATCAACATCAACCTCAGCATGTATGTCAGTTAAAAACGTTATACAAAGCTAATTAATAAAAAAAAACAAACAAACACATGGGTTAGATAGTCATTGTTTAATTTAAAAGGTGTTTTCCTTAAATTATTAAAAAAAAATGCACGCATCACAATCCTTATTTGATAACAATCACCTCCTAAATCAAAAAGAGAAAAACTACGTAGGTGATAACCTAAGTTTATTCATTGACGTGATGTTTCATTAAAAAAAAAGTTGGCCGTTGTAAAGGAATTAAAGTATGTACATGAGAATTATTAAGCAAGAATACATAGTTTTTAATCAGGTTATTAATGTACAAAAGATGTATTTTAGTGCCTATATGGGGAATTTTACGGTAGGAATTTTTATCAGGTGTCTTTGAATGAGTTAATGAAAGCAGGTGTTTGATGTCATTGATAACACTATGGGTATCAATCAACAGTATAAAATATGGGTGTTTTTTACCTTGATGATTTAAGCCAATTGTAAAGAAAGTTGCACTAAAGTGAAAGGTCGGTAAGGATTCGAACAATCCTGAAAAACTTGCGAATGTACTCTTTGTCACTTTTTTCATGCATTTATAATTTACTTATACAAGTAATTATAATTTCCTTATATAGTTCGGTCTCAGAGAAAAATTATTTATACATTATACATAAACGTAAGATTAAATTTGAGTTCTACCAATTACATCTTTTTTTTGTTTCTCTTTATGTAATAAAGAAGCTATAGTGTAAGCATCTATGCTAATTTGGTAATTTTATGATCAAACATGAGAAGTAAATAACACAAACTTATGAAAATACAATTTTCCAAACAAAAAGGTACATTAGTAAACATGGTATGATAGTTATTTATAATCAAGGAAATGAATCAATCTTCAAAGCTATCTAAATATGCTACATATTTTAACAAAATATAAGTAAAAGAAATACCACAACACATCGTAAATTGATCGCATGGGTTTGCAAAACTAAAAGCATCTATTACTAACATCTCATGCAAGTCAAGTATCATCATGTGATTTTGCTTGAATAATAAAATATAATTTTTTCTAAAAGCATTCTCCTAAAATAATAGGTAGATTATAACATATATACATATGATTTTATATTTTAGTTCACCAAGTAAAACTAATTGAAACATGTTAAGTGATTCATTTCTTAATCGATAATAATACATAATTAAAACAAAATTTTAAAAACCCTGTGCGTCCACAGGTATTATAACTAACTCTACTTAGAACACAATATAAAACTTTAGTGGTTGAATTTTAAATAAATTATATAGAGTTAAGTGTAAAATTACAAGTTTCTATGTTTTTTAATAACTTTAAGAAAAACACAAATAACCCCTTGCACTTCATACCCCTTATACTTTATAATATTAACTTTGTTTAAAATTACATGAGTATTAGTATTATAATTTGGTGGAGAATTTGGTTGAGGAAAAAAACACATAAAAATATAGGTGTCAAATTTATGAAAATAAATACTTAAAAAAAGAGGATTGTAATTAATAAAATATTAGTGGTTTGAGACTTACATCTATTAAACTTACAAAATTTTATAAATGTACGAATTAGTTTTAATATACGTTAAATACATTTAAAATAAATATTAGTTTTAAACTTTCATCTATTAAAATATCTTTTTACTATGTACGTTAAAAATAAGAACTCATGTTATCATATTTAAAAGTTTAATCTATACGTACACGGGTTTGAATATTAAATACAGATAAATTATTATTAACGGTAATATAAATATCAAATGGTAAGTACGAGTTATTGTGATATGAAAATAAATATACGCGATTGTACTTATAACGACTCATGTAATTATTATTTAAAGTTTATATACGGATATCCATATCCGGAAAAACATTTTTAAAAACTTTACAGAGTATATTTTAACTTCATCAACGCTCATTATGTGCTACTAAACTCGCACATTTTGTATAACATGATATCAATAGTTAAAGTTAAACAACAACATCAACCTTAACATTAACATCTATGTCAGCTAAACAAAGTTAAATCTTTCATCCAATAAAATTTTTACAAAATATTAATTGATATTAATACATAATGAAAAACTCATGCATACTTATTAGTTGTACTTATATCACAATTTTCACGGGTAAATTCTTATATACCATATAGTAAACAAAAAATTTAAAATAAATTTGATTTATATGTAAACCCATGTGATTAAAGTACCTTTGACCCAATAACATTACAAAGAGACACGTCAAGAATCCAATACAAGGTCGATGCAACGGTTATATTTACAATTTCTGCTAACTATTTTTCTTACTTTCGCACATGTTGATGCTCTAACTTTTTAAAATATACATACGGTTTTCTGTTTTTAAACAATAATACTATATAATTAAATTTTTTTGGAAAAACCCCGTGCGTGCACGGGTATTATAACTAGTGATATTGAAAACAAATGAACTATTCGTACATTAACCAAAATTATGAAAATATTTTGATGCAGATTTAAATGAGACATGTGCAAAAAACAGCCTCATCAAACGAAAGAATCAACAACAAGTGCAATTGTCGTTGAAGAAAGCACAACATCTCCACAAACAAATTGAAGAAACTCAAACACCTGTGATATCACAAGTTCCTCCATCACCACAATTGATTCAACAAACAGAAGAAAGCTCACACACATGTGATATCACCAGTGATATCACCTGTGATATCACTTGTGATATCACCTGTTGATATCACCTGTGATATCACAGGTGGTATCACCTATGATATCACATGTGATATGTGATCACATGTGATATGTGATCACATGTGATATCAAAGGTTCCCCCGAAAGCACCTGGGAATAAAATGAAGGTGCTGGTTGATGAACCAATGAAGAGGACGATTGTTGAAAAACAAAAGTAAATAAAACAAGTTGATGAAAACAGTTGCATTGTTATGTTTTAACAACTAGTGCTAAAATCTTTTGGTTAGTAATATACAATGCAAATGATAACAATTTATGTTCTCTATATAAAAATGTGTTATTAACTGAGATACCCAACTAAGAATGTGAATTATCACAAGAGATAATCAAATTCATATAAAATGTTATGATTTTAATTTTTGTTCTCTACATATATGTGTTATCAATTGTGATACTCAACTAAGAATGTGAAATATCACATTCTTATCACATGTGATAATGAATCTTGTATTTTACCAAGTGTATATGAAAGAATAATAAACATCAATTGTCATATTTTATCGCCAGCTCAGCCTCCGGCTTTCGAGTTGCCTAAAACTTAAACACTTTTCTTTACCTTTACAGTGTAGTATCACAAGTGATACATAAAAGTGAAGCTCATGTAAAACTGGAAGTAATTTAACATCCATATAAATATTTGAAAAAACGAAACAGAACGCAAATTCCTCAAACACTTATGAAACAAAATATCACAACTGATACTACACATATGATGCAGAACAAATTTAAAAAAAATTAATATTACTAGTGATACTATACATATGAAATAGAATATCACAAGTGATACTACACATATGATGCAGAACAGATTTAAAAAAAAAAAAAAAAAAAAAACTTTAATATCACAAGTGATACTATACATATGAAACAAAATATCACAAGTGATTACTACACAGTAAACATATTGTACTAGTGTAGTCAGTATTTTTTTTTTTATTTATTTTTTTTATTATTTTTATTTTTTTTTTAATTTCAAATTGATTGCAGATCTGTTAAGTGATAAAAAAATATATATGTGGTAGATATATTTAAATAGTTAATTTAGTACAAAACGCCATCATTGATCATATCGTCAAATCTTAGCTAACACCAAGATACACATCAGTTTTATAAAATAAATATTAGCATCCTCTTATCAAACATTACAAAAAAGGCTACTCGGTTGACACCTATGGAACAATAAAAGGCGCTACTCGGTTGATATCTAATCATCTATTGATCAATCGGTATTCTTTCACGCATCCTCCGCTTTCACTTTCTCAGGAATAAAATCTGAAAAATTTTCACAAAAATAATAGCTTTAACACAAGTTCGGGTAAAAAAAAGATAGGAATTCCACCTAACTCAGGTGCAATAAACTTACCTGCAAAAAAGTTGAATCTCTTCCGCTTACCAACGACGGATGCTGATTCAAGACAACAAATTAGCAGATTTCATTAGGTGCACTAAGAAGCTTGAGAATAAAAGATACACTTCTAGATTAAATATGCAGAGCAGCAGCCACTACTTCTACAAAAGCTTCATTTTGGGCTCGCCTTAAATATGAATTATGTCTTATAAATAATAAGCAATATTACACTATAATTAACAACTTATCAGTAACTTATACTCATAGCTTATCCCCACAAACTTATATTTTCATCCTCATCAAAATGTCAAAAATATTATATAAGCAAATTAAACATCTTAACATAAACAACTTATAAATAAACAGACTAACAATTATCACTGGTGATACTAAACGTATATCACTGGTGATACTAAACCAACTTATAATCATCAACTTCAAATATCACTGGTGATACTAAACGTATGCTACAGAGCAGATTCAAAACCACAATTAGACACAAAAACAACATTCAAATGCAGTTAAAAACATAAATTCAACTAACAACTTGATAAATAAGCAAAATTACAAGAGCAGATAACAAAGTTATCAAACATTTTTTACTTACACATTCATCAAACACTTGGTGTACAACTTGATAAGAAGAAATGTTAACAACTTGATTCACATAATTATCAACCGATTCAACAACATTATTAATCGCAACAATATCAATCAAATCTGCTTCTGAAACAAACGGTTATTTAAAATCAAAAGAAGCCATAAAAATGATGTTAATGATCGGAACAGTGATGGTGATCGGAGTGTTGATGGTGATGGTGATCAGATCAAGATAAATAGTTTTTGGAGGGAAGGAATGAGAGCACAGGAAAACACACACGAAGTGTTGCGGTGGTGTTGTGGTTTTCTGATGGTGTTCCGATGGTGTTGCTGTGGTGTTACGGTGGTTGTGGGAAAAAGTAACTGATTATGGAGGGAAGCGGTTGAGAGAAAACACACACAAACTGTGTGAAAAAAAGAACGAATGGGGAAAATAAATAAAATAAAAATTTATATAGTTGGGTGAAAATTAGGTTTAAAAAATTAAATCTTAGATTAATCTAGACCATTAGATCAAAAAGGATGGATGGTGGGGATTTGTCCCTTAATATGCACTAAAATAAGGGTGCAATTGAATTTTCCTCAAATAATAATAACATAACTTCTTTAACAAAAAAATATATATATATATATATAGATGTCCTAAATCTTTCAAATTTATGCCTGTAGATATAAAGATCTACAATAATAGTTGTGGATAAATAAGAACAATCATATAAAGTTTAAAGATTCTTAATTAGCCTCTTAGGCCAATCCTAATCCCCTAATGTATTGGAATATTGAAGGTGGATGGATTAGTCTAATCCTAATGGCCACCCAGTTGCTACTTTTTCAGTGTTTCCATGTTATTGTGAATAATCGTTTTAATGTTTAATATGTTTATATGTATTGTTCGTTCATTAAAATAATTTGATGTTTATAATGTATTATTTTCAGGAAATCTAAAAGGCTGTCTTACATTAGATACCAGTTGCAGGATTTTAGATATCATTTACCTTGAATATAAATCTAAAAGGTTCATGATGTACACGTCCAAGGCATGTCCCTCTTTGTCACTCCACCCGTATTCAGAATCAAAATAAAAGAAGCAACGACAAAGGCAATCATTATGGCTTTCTAATGCTAATAAAAGCAAAATTGCTCATAATTATCTGCAAGGTATTATTCGGCATCATAAATTTGCGATTTTATATTTACTATTCTGCATCACAGGGGGGAAATTTATATTATGTTGCTTAATCTGTAAACAAGATCTTTATAGGGTATTTTATATTCAAAGAACGTGTTTATGTTATTGTAAATAATTGTTTCTTCATTTATTACAGCTCATGATTGAGAAAATAACATTAGACAGCAATTGGAAGCGTCTAAAACTCCTTTCTTAGGTATCGTGTTGTTTGAAGACGATTGCATGCATGATTTGATTAAAATAATTTATACGTACGCATGTATGATTATGTAACAGTTATGCATCGCCAAACTTAATCTGCAAGTATCAACAAAACCATGTTTGAAAGTGATACACCACGTGGAACATTTGAGAACAAGGTCTCGAACATTATTAGATAGTCAACAGGTAATATCTACATTAATTTTTTTAACATATTATTCATACTATTTATATTATGTTGCTTAATGTATAAACAAGAGCTTTAAAAGGTGTTTAATTTTTTAAGCAATGTTCCCATGTTGTTGTAAATATTCGTTTTGTCACTGATTGCAGTATACGATTGAGCAAAAAACATTACGCAAGAGTTTAAAAACTCTAAGACCCCTTCATCAGGTGGTCTGTTTTTTGATATGTTTATATGTATTGTTCGTTCATTAGAATTATTTGATGTTTATAATGTCGGTTGTCATGCTAAAGGTAATATGTTCAATACTATATTTTAAAAACAATAATAGTGTTTGACTAAAACATCTTATTATGTGCATCCATAAAAATATTAGATAAACATTGGACCAGCATATTTTGTGTCGATTTGGCTCAAAAGATGCTGAAACCTATATATTTAAAAGGTGTTTTATTTTTCAAAAAATGTTTCCATGTTATTGTGAATAATCGTTTTGATGTTTAATATGTTTATATAAATTCTTCATTCATTAAAATAATTTGATGTTTATATTGTATTATTTTCAGGGGATCTAAAAGGCTGTCTTACATTAGATACAAGCTAAAAGATTTTAGATATCATTTACCTTGAATATAATTCTAAAAGGTACTTTCTATGACATGTGACTATAAATATGAAATTGTTGTACCGTGAATATATTAGCGCACTATGTATGGAAACAAGAATAGAGAATACGGGTGGAGTGACAAAGACGGACGTCCCTTGGACGTGTACATCATGTACCTCCATCATTTGGACAGTAGATCTATTTAAGCGTGTTGCTCAACAAAGTTAGAGGCGCACAAGATTGTATTGACTTTTAAAAGATTGAGGGTGTTACGTGTGTAGATGTTGGTATGAGTAGAAGACAATTTCCTATTTAAGTATGTTTTTTAAGATGAATACAATTCATTTGGTTATAATTTGATAGTTGAAGAAGAATAATGTGTCAGCGTTGAAGATCCTTTGGAACACATTGATTACGACAATCTTCATAAAGTGTATGATCAAGAGAAGACATGAATTTAGCTTTTTAATTAAATTATTTTAATTTTCTCTTACTATATTTCATGGCAAGTTCTATGAAACTTATATATGGATTATGTTTTTCTTTAATTTTATTTATTTATATTTTTCCTTTATATTTTTTAATTATAAACCTTTAATGTGTTGCAAATTAAATTGACATACCCAACTAATCAAAAATACAATATAAAATGCGTTATCCAAAATCATTTTTTTCATTTAAAAAAATGTATAATTTGATGATAACTTTAGCTCATAATTAAAAACAAACATAAAACATCTGGCGACGATAATAAAAATAAATATAGCAAATCAGGTTTAAATTTTAAACCACATGATAAACATAAATCAACTAGCTTATAGACCCGTGAAATTCACGGGATTTTAGAGGGTTTTTAAATAAGAAAATATAAGTACGTGAATAAAGTAAGAAAGAATAAAGAACGTAAACGAAGTGAAATTTTCTTTTAACGGAACAATAAAGTTATAAGTGACTGAAAGCATAAAATACAATGGTTATAAAATATGTGTAATAAACGTTGATTGCCTCTTGATCTACAATATGTTTGTCTTGAGAAGCAAAATGGATGTAGTGACGATTATAAAACTTGAAGAAAAGTTCCTTTCGGTCAACACCTAATAAGTATAAAAAAAATCTCAGTCAAACATACTAAAGCTTTTCGTTGCTAAAATATCTTTTTGGCATTTTTTATAAAGAACTTTTATGTATGAAAATTGCAATTCTCCAAGTATTTTTTTGAAGCAGAAGTTCTTGATGATCATCTCTTTATAATCAACATTGAGGACTTTAGCAAAAGATGCCCCTTTTCTCTTACTTTGATTTAAACCTAGCTTAGAAAACCACTACTCAGTAAACTAATAAAGTTTTATCCCAACCAGAAATGAGAAGTTAACAGCTTATAACTACTTAATTAGTAAGCAATTATATGGTTTCTAAATTGTAACAGTGAAGTTAAAGTATTACCTTTTAATAAAAACCAAAAGAATGAATGAAGAATGGTGATTGACCAATCGATCACTCAAAAGTATTACTAATAGCTTATAGACCCGTGAAATTCACGGGTTTTTTAAAAAATGATTCATTAAAAAGTTGACTGTGTGAATAAAGTAATAAAGAACAACGAAAGTAAACAGATTCCATTATTTTTAGAAAGGAATAATAAGTAATAAGTCAACGATACGATAAACAATTTGTTATGTAACTATTAAAATAATAAACGTGTATGTATCGTGTTCTCCAACTTCGATATTCTTGAAGCGCAAAGATATGCAGTCAACTTCAAACACTTGAGTAACCAATGTTCATCCCCATGAACACCTAAAAAAAGAAAACAAAAAAAAAATAATAAATAAAAAAATAAAAAAAAATAAAAAAAAAGGAAAAAACTAAAAAGAATTTGTTGATAAGACAAAAGAATTACTTACATATAAGAGAAAATGCATTAAGTTGTTGACACTGAGAGCAAATGAATATATAGATTGCAAATGTAATGTTAAATTGATTACCAATATGTGTACACACTGTGGTCCGGTTTTTCACATATAATTTGTTGAATATATTGCTAAGCTTTTAAGCTTTCATATGTTGACCCGTTGGAAACTAAATATACTTATACCAAAAATGGTAGAAGTTGCCACCATTATAGTTTACTGAAATACATTTCTGTGTAATTTTTATATAGGAGCATTTCATTATCAATACTTAGACAAATTATATCAGCACTACAGGCACAAGAGACACTTTTTTATTAATGACTAAATGTAGCAAAAAAATGTCAATATAAACATGAAAAAGACAAATGATAACATAAAATGTAAGTTGTTTGATGGTCAATTACTTCCTAAACTACGTGAAATGAATACATATATCCTTTCAAGATACCCGTGATTCTAACACGCGACTCCTTATTCATTAAGTATATGACTAATATAACTACTAATAACTGAGATACACATACCGGTGGATTTCTAGTGGATGGATAGATGTGACCTGCACCGCACCCCTGAAGCAAGCTACATCATCCTTGAAATAAATCGTACAACTACAATTTACACCAGGAGAATACAGATTCACTTACCTTTGAAGGACTATATCTGATGTTAATTTGTCTTGTGGGTGGTGTGGATTCCAATAGCTATTGTGGTAATTGGCATTGTTACATTTTTTCCTTCGCTGAAGTAAAATATAAACGACTATGAAATACAGGTTGCCGATTTCAATCCATTTATGAGTAAATGGGTTAATTTGGATTATACTTGATCTTTAATGGGTATTAATAATAACATTAGCTGAATCAACGGGTCAAATTTGTTGAAAGTCGCCCAAAAGCATACACAAGTTACAATACACAAAAGACCTAAATCATTTTAGTCAAGAAAACTACATTATATGATCCTGTCAGTTTTTGTACTGGTACTTTAAAAGTTATTAAAAAAAATTAAAAAAAAATAGAGCAAGCATGTTGACCAAATCCGACCGATACCAAAATATATGGCCACTTTGACCCACCCATTTCAACCGTTACCCAGCCAAGCAGACCCACCCATTTGCCAACAATTTATGAATAGTCAAACAATTTAATAAACAAATACCAAGCTCTATTACCTGGATAGCAAATCGGTTATTGAGTACAATTTCGATGGAGATTTACATCGGATGTGGCTTGTTGTTGTTATGTTGTATTCCCTGGAATAGATTAGAATAATGCAAATTAGTCAGAGGCCATATATTAAAGAAATTGAATTATTAAAATAAGAATACCCCTCAACGAATGTTTCCATAACCCAGGTGGCCTCCATCTACAAAGTTAGTCAGAGGGTGCATTGACTTATAACTAGGTAATGACTTGTGTTATAAAGCTTTTCCTATTATCAAAAACAACCTTTTTCTTTCCAAAGGATCCCTTTCCTAACAAAATTATATTATAGCATAGCTTAGCTTTGTGGAATGAATCTTGAGACATATTCACAAGCGGCTCGACAAAATTTCTCAACTAAAATCTCACAAAACCAAATAGTATCAGTTCAAAACTTCAAATCATATGAGATAGTATTTGTTTCAGTTTTACTAATTATATTATATCCTACAATTAATGTTAGTCTTTTACGATGAACTATTCAAGAAGGCCAGACATGCTTACGATCCAGTAACATCAAGCATTCAAGCTAGTAAAAGCCACACTTCTTAGTGTTTCATGTTTAATACTCCATAAGTGTTTAACGACAAACAAGATATATTTAATTCAATACAATAAACTCAAACTATGCTTAGCGACACCACATATGCACCAGCAACACTAGGAAGTTTGTTCACAGAACCTTTGAAAAATAAACTACTAAAATGGACAGGATCACATGAACTTCTAGACATTGACTTGCCAAATAAGTGTAACATGCTAGATTACTTTAACAAGTTAACAGAAGCTATACATCAATTGCTACAATAATTGTTGGGTTCCTCAAAAAGGATTTTATTTCTAGCATATCTGCCGACAGTTAACTCGAGTTTTTCCTTTGTTACTGAACCTGCTAAGTGTTCACCTGAAGAAGTATATCACACAATCACACGTTAATGAAAAACGCTTAGGGAAAAACCATGGTTTACTCTTACTTAACTCTGAAAAAAACCTACAGCATGTAAAAACATTTGTCCATACAGACTCAAAAGTTAGCATGCTTTCATGTTTAAATGTGTCTTGAACACTGTGGATAAGCCGTGGATCAAGCGGTTATATGGTTAAGACACGTGTTCCAAACTCAAACATAAAGTTTCAATAATACATATGCGGATCGGATATTGTTTCACAGGATTCTGGCCAACAAATCTTTGTTTCAGAATGTGTTTCATGGTTGTGGAAACTGTGTGTGTATGATGCTAATCAATGGAACTATAAAACAGGTAAAAATGACACTGCAATAACTTTATAAGATATAGTGAAATTGTTGTTATGTTCTTTACATCAGAGAACCTTTAAATAAGACCTAAACGACACCTAGACAGTTATTTCCCAACCATTGCAACTCTTGGATGAAATAACTGTCAACCATAATAACTAACTAAATACTGCCTGTAAATGGGCTGTTTGGGTTAACATGTTTGACCCATTTACAGACTTAGAATTCGACCCAAACAAACGTAAATAACATAGGAGTACTTAAATATTGTCTTAACATAAGTAAACACTAAACTTTGATCTAAATAAATTAGGAGCCAACAATCTCCCCCCTAATTATTTAGCATCAGATTCTTCTGAGTGATTTTCCTGGTCTTTCAAGCAATGACATCAAAGTCATTGTTGTCTTGGCTGCTTTCTTGTTGTCCATCTTCATCATCATCCAATCTAACTCCAAACTTGTTCATTCCTTCTTCCTGCGTTCCATCTTTCTCTGCATTTTCCTTTTGGCCTTGTGGGTCTCTTGCTTCTGCAACTTTGTTGCACTCTCCCACTTTTATTGGCTTTTCACCCAAAGGGACTCTTGCAGTCTCATGGTACACCACTATTAAGTCAATGAACCTCTTTATATATTTGCAATTGTTCCCCATTTGTCACTCAAAGTGACAGAAACATATCCACCAAGACTTTCAACAATTTTGTGTAAACTTAACAAGTTTATTTCAATCACCCCAACAACAGGTGGTATAGTATCAAGTGTATCATAGTTTAAATACACAAGATAGAACCATTTCACCATTTCTAAAAACTTCCTACAGAAAACCTCCCAATTCTTATACACCAAACTGTCTTTCTTCACTAGGTTCATAAAAGACAAAAATCTTGTAAAAGAATTTACCTTTAAAGCATAAAGAGATCCATTCCATGAAATATACTCTTCATCAACATAGTCCTAAGTATCATCCCTGTTCCACTTCAACTCCTCTAAGCCTTTCACCAAAGAACATTCAACTTTTGGGTCAATAGACTTAAAATAGTCTTCCATGAATCTGTTATGTTCTGTGATCACATCCCTTGGCCCCCAGACTTGGTCATTCTTGCCTATTTCCTGTAATCTCGTTGTCCCAACCCTATCTTCATCAAACATGTACTTCAGATTGCACATGTTATTGTCAAAACTCACTGCATACCCTTGCTCTTCAAGCAAATCAACACTGAGTATGTTCAAAGAGACTTCAGGGGTGTATTGTACATTTCTTATCACCACATCACCATCTTTTGTGTTAACTGTAACATCTCCAATCCCATAGGAGAAAATGAACTTCTTTTCATTTTCTTCTTTTCCTATCAACTTGAATTTGTACTGAATTTCATTGAACAAAACTCTTCTAGGACACATGTGGAATTTATAAATGCTACTTATCATTTGAACCTTCCACCATATAGTCTGCAATCAAATGCACCTTTTGAGGGTATCTGGTTTCTTCTGCAATAATTTGGCTTGTGGGTTCAATTTCTTGTTGTAATTCTACAGCAGCAAGTTTCTTTCTGCTTTTACATGCCCAATAGACATGTCCTCTTTTCTTACAAATGTAACATCTAGCCTTCTTGTCCCTTTTTGTACTCACTGCAATTCTTCCATGATCCTTTGATTCTTCTGTTTTCTTTGAAGCATTGAATGCTTCATTCTCAAGCACTTTCTGAACCAACATTTCTTTTCCCTTTTGTAAGATACTCTTCCTTCTAGAGTTCCACTGGTACACCCTCTTTAGTGTTTCTCTCAATAGATATCTTCCAGATTGGAATCTAGAAGTAGGTTTGAAGGTTGGCCTTTCCCATGGTTGAAAGCCTTGGCTCTGATACCATTGTTTCACAGGATTCTGGCCAACAAATCTTTGTTTCAAAATGTGTTTCATGGTTGTGGAAACTGTGTGTGTATGATGCTAATCAATGGAACAGTAAAACGGGTAAAAATGACACTGCAATAACTTTATAAGATATAGTGAAATTGTTGTTATGTTCTTTACATCAGAGAACCTTTAAATAAGACCTAAACGACACATACACAGTTATTTCCCAACCATTGCAACTCTTAGATGAAATAACTGTCATCCATAATAACTAACTAATAACTGCCTGTAAATGGGCTGTTTGGGTTAACATGTTTGACCCATTTGCAGACTTAGAATTCGACCCAAACAAACATAAATAACATACTTAAATATTGTCTTAACATAAGTAAACACTAAACTTTGATCTAAATAAATTATGAGCCAACAGATATGCCACAAAACTCAGTTTTGCAGCATTACCAAACACCCTTTATATCTTCCAACTATACAAATTTAGGTGAAGTTGGAATTCCCGCAACCTACTTTTTCATCAATTAGATCCATTTTACTTCCTTTCGCTTTATAACTTGTTCAACTTATTTCTCGAACTACAAGAAAACTGGTTTTCTCAAACACCCAGGTGAGTTAGTAAGACATTGCAAACAATACATCCCTTACTAACATCGATATTTAAGTTCATTAAACAGTAATAATCTGTGCACTTGGTGGCCGTGGATTACATATCATGTTAAATTCAGGTTATAATAAGTTTCTCAGGTACTAACTACTCAAAACATAACAAACTTTGAAACTTGGTGCTCAGAAATAAAAGAATTCAGAAAGACAGGATTTCAATGATTAAATGTAAGAGATGGTGAAGACAAGACAATTACCTCTCATTAGCAACTTCCCCTGCCAATCCAAAGTCGTTCTCAATATTACAAGCACCATTTTTCACTACTGCGTCTTTTTACCTGTGCCAACATAACGTCATGTTATTGTAGGTCGACCCAGTAAGAAGAAACCACAATGTTATAATAATACATATAAGTTATTTAATAAAGAAAATGAGTGTACCAACATGATAATTGCTCAAAAGCAATGTAAATTAACATNTCAGTGGTGTGTAAACGCCAAGAGCCTAAAATTTTTGACAAAAAATAGTACAATGAAATGACCACACTGTCACTCGTTTAGGGACCAAAAGTCGTAAAGCAAAATCCTATTTTTTTACTGACTTTGGTTCATGATATGCCAATATGTGACTCGATCTATCGCAAGTTGGAACAATCCACTATCTCTTATATGAATTGAAAGTTTCATCGTACTAAATTTTAGGATAGAAAAAAACTTTCAATTTATAAATAGTTTTTCCAACCACTAACAAAGTATTAAATTAAAGGGGCAATTTCATATCTCCATTCCTCAAAATCAGAAACTTTATATTTACCTAAACATACTTTAAAAGCATTGTACATTATACATTCAAAAGTTATAAATAAGTATATATAAAATTAATTGTGAAAAAAAAATGATGACTAAAAACCAGTATGAAGTTATACATCTGGGTATGTTAGGCAAAAGAAAATGTTGCTTGAACCAAAGACAGAGATGTGGATAGAGATGAAAAGGAAGATTATAAAAAAAATTGAAATTACATGAAGTAGCATTTGATTTTCACATATTATGAAAATTATTTTTTTATATTCCTCTAAGCAGATATAAATTAGGGTCTCTTGTGAGAAAACCAAGGACCTTACCACTAGGCCACTTGGTGATGGTTTAGCTAAATTATTAAAAGAGGTTTAAACATGCCATAGCTCGGTATAAAACTATAAATGCTTGAGGGCAACATTTGTATTTTCAATACTATTCATATACAAAAGATAAACTTCCATGGACAGCATCACAGGAACTTACATAAATTGATGTGCCAAAGAAGTTGAACATGCTACATTACTTTAACAAGTTACCAAAAGCTATACATCAATTGCTACAATAATTGTTGGGTTCCTCAAAAGGATTTCATTTCTAGCATATCTACCGACAGTTAACTCGAGTTTTTCCTTTGTTACTGGAACCTGCTAAGTGTTCACCTGAAGAAGTAAATCACACAATCAAACATTAATGAAAAACGCTTAGTGAAAAACCATGGTTTACTCTTACTTAACTCCAAAAAAAACCTACAGCATGTAAAAACATGTGGCCATACAGACTCAAACGTTAGCATGCTTTCATATTTAAGTGTGTCTTGAACACTGTGGATAAGTCATGGTTCAAGTGGTTATATTGTTAACACACGTGTTCCAAACTCAAAGTGTCAATAATACATATGCGGATATGCCACAAAACTCAGTTTTGCAGCGTTACCAAACACCCTTTATATCTTCCAACTATACAAATTTAGGTGAAGTTGGAATTCCAGCAACCTACTTTTTCATCAATTAGATCCATTTTACTTCCTTTCGCTTTATAACTTGTTCAACTTATTTCTCGAACTACAAGAAAACTGGTTTTCTCAAACACCCAGGTGAGTTAGTAAGACATTGCAAACAATACATCCCTTACTAACATCGATATTTAAGTTAATTAAACAGTTATAATCGGTGCACTTGGTGGCCGTGGATTACATATCATGTTAAATTCAGGTTAATCCTAGGATATAAAGGTAATGTAATAAGTTTCTCAGGTACTAACCACTCAAAACATAACAAACTTTGAAACTTGGTGTTCAGAAATAAAAGAACTCAGAAAGACAGGATTTCAATGATTAAATGTAAGAGATGGTGAAGACAAGACAATTACCTCTCATAAGCAACTTCCCCTGCCAAACCAAAGTCATTCTCAATATTCCAAGCACCACTTTTCACTACTGCGTCTTTTTACCTGTGCCAATATAACGTCATGTTATCGTAGGTCGACCCAGTAAGAAGAAACCACAATGTTATAATAATACATATAAGTTATTTAATAAAGAAAATGAGTGTACCAAAAGTCATGATAATTGCTCAAAAGCAATGTAAATTAACGTTGGCTCATTTTCCATTGCATTTCAACCTGAATGATTCCAAGTCAACTGCGCCCTCAGCCCAAATTTGCAAACAATATTCTATCAGTCAAATATGTAATTACAAAAACAAGAATTCCCAATACGATGACAACTTAATTATATGCAAGTACCTCAATTGTCAATAAAGAGTTAGCAGAAAGTCCTTAGCCCTTAAATCGCATATTCTTGCTTTTCACATTTTTTAGAGCTAACATAGTTCTTGAATCTGGTTGGACCCCCTGCAATAGCATCTCATCATAAAGTGCCTGAGCCTCTACAAAACCCCGAAAGCAAAAGCCACTAATAAGAGATGTGTATGCTACGGTATCTGGTTTAAGTCCTCTTTCGATCATTTCATTGAAAAGACGTATAGCACCCTGAAGGTTGTCTGATTTACAATAATTGTCAATCATAACTGTGTAGCAAATAAGATCAGGATTTAACTCTTGCATTTTGGTCAGATATTTTGACAAATTCCTATGTTCTCTTCCGGTGGTCATATATTTTGACATATTACTATCTTTTCTTCCAGTGTCTCTGCCAATAATCTTTTTCCTATTTACTTTAGATTCCTCGTCATATAGTACTGTATAAGTTATGATATCCGGTTGTATACCATTAGTTATCATATCATCGAAAAGATCATAAGCTTCTTTTAAGCAATTTACCCAATAATAACCATTTAACATAATCGTGTAAGAAACGACATCGGGTGTTATTCCTCTTGCAATCATCATATCAAAAACCCATCGGGCCATCCGCATATCTCCAGCACGACAATATGCAGATGTTAATTTAGTGCACATAATCTTAGATGGGCTATTTTCTGATTTCAATATATCTTTAAACAGCATCAAAGCTTTATTAGTTTCACCTTTTTCAAAGAGACCGCTAAGAAGTTTAGAGCAACGAGCTTTTGACACTAAAAGCTCGTTTTTCCCTTGCTCGGATAACCTAGAAAAAAGTTCATACGTTTTTTCAATATTTTTGAGTCACAGTACCCGTTTATCATACTAACATGATTACTTAAGCTTTTTCCTTCGAGATTATCAAAAAATAATCCCGCTTCATTCACCTTTCCACCTTTATATAACACTTCAATGACAATGCTATATGTAGCACTTTGTGGTTCTAAACCATGTACCATATTATCTAAAAGAATCATAGTGTAAAACCCGAAATTTTTAAACTTATTAAATACCCAAAATGCCTTCTAATTTTGAATTTTTCGAAAAGACGAATAATAATGCAAGACATTACAATATACACTAACCTAAGTATTTAAAACCGTAATATTTGAACAATACACATTTATACCGATAATAAAATTTACGGCAAAATAACTTGTACACATTTTCATCATATCACACGTTTATAAGTTATTGGGCCGATTCTTCTTTTCGTGTCACAAACAAAATGGTGCCTTAAACAAGTCTAGGTCCGTGATTGGTTTGATTATGATTTGGTCTACTAATCACCTCCCTCAAATCACGGCATTACATTTTATATCTCACCTTCTAATCAGTTTTATTAAACCGTATAACACATAAAGTTTCACACAAATCATAAACCCTAAACAAAAGAAGGTGGCGGCATACACATTTTCTCTCATTCCCTCCTCTCCATACCGAAACTAAAATCAGAAAACCATGAACCAAAAACTCCAAATCGTTGCTTTCTTCTCCAAGATTGAAGGTCGTGGTTGCAGCTGGGGTGTGGTTCGTGCTTGGTTTCGGTTCGATCTGTTCGTGTGAGGGTAGCAGTTTCGGTTTCAATTCACTAGAGGGTTTTGGTTTCGTGTGGTACGATTAGGCGAACATGTACGTTCGGGTTTTGGGTTCGGTTATATCTCGTTGAATCTTGGTGCTCGTATTCATACTGGTGTACGTTCGTGTTCGGTTTTGGTATCGATCAATCATTTCGTCTGGAGGTATCCTCTTGCGTCCTGGTGTGTTCCTTTTTGATATATGCAACATGTACACGTATATTATATAAGAACTCTACCTAGTTTTGTTTCATTAAAATGGAGATATGAATGAGTCGTGTGTGTCACTGAAAACCAAATATCTTGTTTAGTTAAATATAACTATTCGAATGAACATGGGAATATACGACGGACATAAAGGTGAGGTCACATAAAATCACGACCTGAAGCTTAATCTAAATGGCCTATAAATCTATTTGTTCAAATCAGTTTGTACGTTTATTTCACGACCTAATCATGTTTATATCTAAACTAATACGAGCTAACAAAGAATAAGATGTGTATGCATGCATGTTGATCGAATCTATCTCACTTGAAATAATAAAAGCCTCACATGAAATTAATGATGAAAACTAAATACTACATAGGTCCATCTATCTCATTTCTGTTTTGAATTCGTAGTCATGCATACTCTTATGTTTGGCCATTTAATTAATCTTTCTCATATCTAATACACGTATTAAGACCTGGTTTAAAACTCAAACAAATAAAACACGTATTATATAAAATACCTTGCATCGTTAATTTGGAAAGACTGTGAATTTATGTCACATTTTATGCCAATCGTATACGTGATGTGAGTCGCGATTATTAGAATACTTTTATGTTGTACTTGTGGCTCAATTGTGTCGAGGCTTAGGCTGTGTTGTGTCGCATATTTAAGCCATGTCGACCTAAAATACTTTGAAACGCACCCTAAATAAATAAGTTGAAGAGATCGAATAATATGATCACAAATGAAACTAGGAACAAGTAATATAGAGTGCGAGTCGATTTCGGTAATAAAGTCATACGTAGGAGATGAATTACATGCAGCCTAAACTTGGTTACTTTCACATTAAACCTTTTCTTTTCTTTTTTCTTTTTTTCTTTTTTTTCTTCACTAAAATGGCATATTAAACTCTAAAATATGATATTGGAATAATAAGCTTTTAAGTGTACTTAATTGTCATTTGCAACTCTAAAAGTTACTAATTCGGGAAAGTCACTAAATATAGAAAGTTACTATTTTTGGAAAGTTACTATATTTGTCAAGTTACTAAAATAGAAAGTTTCTAAAAATGGAAAGAAACCTAAAAGGAGTAATCTGATTTAATATGAGCTCATAAGTAATAAGACATTCATGAATTCGTGTAGATTCGCTGAAGAAGGAGTGGCTTTCGATCTTTATGTTTCTGTTATGTTTGCACTTGCGGTCTGAGGTACAGATATTCTGTCTTTTTAGTAAAGGTCATCCTTCTCTCTTTTGATTATTACTTTGATTATGATTCCTTCAGTTAAACCATTGCTATGTTCCCTTTGTATGATTCCTATTTGTTGATCTTTGTGATTTGATATGAGTTGATATCCGTTTGCATGCTATGGTTTCTTTTCTCATAGCATTCCCTATTTCTATGCCCATTATATGTTTTGCTTGTATGTGTTAGAATTATTAGCCAGTCATGGGGAGTCCATGGCCTTGCCATTGATGCACCGGTGGTATTGACACTATCTGTGGAGGTGGGTTTTAGTCCACAACGTTCCCTTTAAGCTAACTATTCAGGCCTATATCTATTATTGTATATGTTTACTTAGCCTAGAGCTTTGTGCATATATATTTGTTTTGCAGGGGGCGTATGGATGCATCCTAGGTACTCAGTTTAGTATTATTTGGTGAATGTTTTGGTGTGTGTGCAATACACCCCTTTCACATTTGGTACAATGGAGGTCATGACTCCTATGTACAATTAGTATGTATATTGTTGGGCATTCCTATTTGTTCTACTTCTCTATGATTCTTATTATCTTGTCATCTCTAATGTGATTAACTTATGCTTGCTTTATTTCTTTTGCTTACACTTATGACTCATTTCTTTTCCTTGAGTGTTTGATATCCATTATCCGTATTTTCCTTTGATCATATTCTATGTTTCCATATTCTTGATTTCTATCTCAGCAGGTTCACTTGGAATTATGTCGTATTCATCTTCGTTTTCCTTTTGTTATTAGTTTTCGTTTGTTTATATCTGTTCACTGGGCTTTTTAAGCTCAGCCGCTTCCTGCGGCAGGTTTTAGAAGGAAGCTGGGTTGAGTGAAGAGTGCTTAGGAGCTCTTCGTGGACTACATTGTTGATACCCTTTCATGGATTAGAGTTTTGACTTAGAGTTTTCCTTTTGGTTCTTAGCTTGTTATTAGTTTTGGAAGATGTAATGTTTAGAATTAGTCATTTATCTTTTCATTAGAATTGCATTGTAACCCTTGTATTAGTAATATATTTCCGTTTACTTGTGTTCTGATTTGACTCCAAAATGTTACACTTTAGCCCTTTTCGGGTTGGGGTGTTACACATAGTCTCCTCAAAAAGCCCACATCGTGATAACCCGCTAATAATTAGCACATTGAAAGCAATGGTATCGGGTTTCAAACCGTTCTCTCTCACTGAAGATTTTTAAGCCATTTTCAACATCTTTATGAAGACAATATCCGTTAATCAAAGTGGTGTAATGCTTAACATCTTGTTCTATTTGATAATAACGGTTACTTGATTTAGGTCATATTTACCTAAAGTTCTTGTTATATCAGTTACTTGATTTAGGTCATGTCATAAAAAGTGAACTTCTTTTTGTTTGGCTTGGTGTCATATAATTATCTTTCTTTTTTATATAGTTCGTATTATTTAATTATATTGCTAGTTATGTAACAAAAAACTACTATTTGTTTTTTTTAGTTATCTACTACTCCCTCCGTCCCAAAAACAGAGTCCACAAACAAAAAATGTTGAAATTATGATATGTGTAATTAATGCTAATTTTGATTGATAAAAAGTCATTTTTACCCCCATAGTTAATATAGAAATGAAAAATGAGTAATTAATGCTGGTTTTAATTTAAAGGATAAAGTAGAAAAACTAGTCATGATTACTGTCCATATATAAAAACTGGACACTTATTTTGGGACAAACATAAATAGTAATGTGGACTCTTTTTTTGGGACGGAGGGAGTAATAAGTAACTAAATTATAAAAAGGAAAGAAAATAATCTCATATGTGTTGTCATATATAGAAAAAGAGAAAAATATGCAAAAAAAAATAAAAAAAAAATAAAAAGAAAGTTGGATGGGAGGAGATTTGAAATATGGCATTTATCTCACCATATAAATGTATTAACCATTGGTGTTAAATCATTTACCCTTTTGTTGTTTATCATTAGTTGGTGCTAACTTTTTATTAATTTCCCTATAAATATTAACTCGTGATTCATAATTTTATATATTGAAAACAGAATAGAAACACAATACCCATAAACTGAAAATAACACAAGTTCTATATAGAAATACTAATCCATCCACCATGGAGCAGATCTACCTACATGGCATTTCAAAATGGTACCTAATGACATTAAGATAATGAAGTTGAAGGAATCACTTTGGCATATGCTGAACAGCAATTAGTTCTAAGGGACTGATTGTTCAAATGATGACGCCACTCATCGATAAATGCCATCTTATCAGGATCCATGTTCGGCAGTTCACGCTTTTCAAGTCTTTTTATAATCTCAGTGGTCCTCCCAAGAAGTTTGGCTGCACCCACAACACTATCCTCTCGCTTCTCTATTGCACTCTCATGGCATTTCATTGTTATGACTCGTGGTAAGTTGGTGAAGCAAGCAGAAAATATGTCTGAAATCATGTGAGTTGTGAGTGTAAACAACCGATCTTCACTAATTTCTACAATGTTGCTTCGGTATGTAACCAAGAGTGTTTGTGCAATCCGATACATCGAATTGGCCACAATTAACTTGTGAGGAAGGTTTTCCGCGGGTTCAGATTCTCCATTGGTATTTTCTTTAACTTCTATCACAATTGCTTTTGCTGTATGAGCAAACCACTTAAGAATTATTACACAGGTTGTGTGGGTTTCCAGGATCGAAAATAATCAAACAACAATCATGATAATCATGCAAAAAAACAGAGTCGAATAAAGAGATAAAGAAGATGGGTTGAACCCTTTATATTGATATTGAATAATCGAATGGGTTGAATGTTTACAGAGAATTCCTAATCTATTTATAAGATACGAAAGTTGTCTTCAAGAGACATAACGATTCATCAAAGTGTTGCAACCTTAAAATAAAACGTTATAATAAAAATAACCGTTTATTAATCCTAACTGCCTTCATCTTTCTGTCAAGTGGGTTTGTTGGCCTGCGGCCCAAACCAGTAATTTATGCAGGCTTTGTTTTTTGACCCATCTTGATTCTCTTTTGGCATGTAAGACATTAGAAGCGTCCAACATATTCCCCCTAATGTCGATATGCCAAAATCTCTGATCTTCTTATTCCTTGATTCTTCTTGCTCATGCCTTCTTAGTGTTGATGACTTTTCGGTTTCTAATTGAACCGAATTCCAGCAGGGTTAGTGCCGCCATCATCACTTGAGTCTTCTTGTCTTTCTTTAATATTGATGTCTTCAATTCATTTGGTGCGTCACTAGATCTTAATGATCTACAAGGCAGGTCCTTTAGCCTTTCGAAACATGTTCTTCTNTCGGTTTCTAATTGAACCGAATTCCAGTAGGGTTAGTGCCGCCATTATCACTTGAGTCTTCTTGTCTTTCTTTAATATTGATGTCTTCAATTCATTTGGTGCATCACTGGATCTTAATGATCTACAAGGCAGGTCCTTTAGCCTTTCGAAACATGTTCTTCTGTTTCAATTAGTGACTTCAAGGAAAGTAAATTTCTTGGCCTTAATCCTACACCGTCTTTGTGCTATAATAGCATTTGAGTACATCTTTATGGCTTTTGTTGGTAAAGTGCAAAACCAACAAGCCCTTTTTTCTTTCTTTCTCTTGAGACTGTCGTCTCTTTTCTTCTTGGTTAACCAACATCTCGGTGTTGTAACCGTTTCTGAATTTTTCTTCTTAATTGGCATGGCTTCCTTCATGGTGATTGAATATGAATTGTTTCTTCATGGTAGGTTTGTTTCTTTGAGTGATGATTAAACATGATTGGATGTTGTTTGATACCCTAGGCTCTGATGCCAATTATTACACAGGTTGTGTGGGTTTCCAGGATCGAAAATAATCAAACAACAATCATGATAATCATGCAAAAAAATAGAGTCGAATAAAGAGATAAAGAAAATGGGTTGAACCCTTTATATTGATATTGAATAATCGAATGGGTTGAATGTTTACAGAGAATTCCTAATCTATTTATAAGATATGAAACGTTGTCTTCAAGAGACATAACGATTCATCAAAGTGTTGCAACCCTAAAATAAAACGTTATAATAAAAATAACCGTTTATTAATCCTAACTGCCTTCATCTTTCTGTCCAGTGGGTTTGTTGGCCTATGGCCCAAACCAGTAATTTATGCTGGCTTTGTTTTTTGACCCATCTTGATTCTCTTTTGGCATTTAAGACATTAGGAGCGTCCAACAAGAATCTCTCTTGATATTTTCCCTTCATAGGTGCTTTTTTCCAAAGTGTTCTCCAACCACTTGCACTTGTCTTCAACCTCACGCCACAAGTTCTTAGCTGCCCTTTGAACATTTACATATTCACTAGCACCATTGAGGTTCTCTTCGACGATATGGGTGTAGAAAAGACCTTCGCCTACACTTTTAAACAAGCTATTGACCATGTCCTTAATTATGAATATTTGGGAGACTAATGGCGATGCATGTTAAGGTTATTATTGGTAAGCTCCAGCTATTATGAAGTTCAACAGAAAGTACAGACTGAACTTGATCATTATCGAATTTCTCAACTCCCTCGAATCTGATAGATTTTTCAAGAAGTTTCAAAAGATTTTTCTGGTGATCCTTCACAGCCTTCTGGATCAAACGATTCATAGAATTAGAAATTCCTTTCAGTGTTTTTTCACCAAACACCGCATTGTCTTCAAGTAACAAAACATAATTGCTAAGGTCTTCATATGTAGTGTCAGTGCTTGACGCAACTGGTGGAGTAAACAACATAGTCATCAATGACTTGAGATAATATGAACAATATGTAACAAAGAATATAACCGCTATGGGGATGAGTCCTAACATTTTGCATGATACAACGATTACCTTCTGAAATCGAATGCAAAAGCTTAGAATTCGGTTTTTCAAATGGTGAAAAAGATTTGTAGCTCTATGACTACTTGATGGAAAGGTTACATGACTTTCTTTCCACTCACACAACATTTGAGTCCAATACTTCTCTATTTTAAAGATCGCAAAATGGTTGCTATCCCACTTGGCAAAAGATTTGAAGCTCAAGATTGTAAAACATCGAGATATTGGGGCAATGGTACCCACCACCACTCCAATGGACTGAGTTGCGACAATGGCAAACATTGATCACTTATAATCTGATTGATATCTTATCATAAGTGGATGAAATGTGACTTGCACAACTACAAATATGTACATGACTGCACTAATTACACATATTCTGCCGTATTCAGAGGATAATGTGTTACTAGCCATTACAAATTGCGGGCTTCCAGTTTCTGCCATGATCCAATATCTTCTTACATGTTGTCTTAGCTTCTCAACAATGGATATTTGACTTACTTGTGGACGTTGTCTTAGCCTTTAATGTTTTAGTTCAAATGTTTAATGTTTTAAGTTAAGACAATATTAGTGTTTTATTTGTATTAAGTATTGGGTCGAATTTAAGTCTTCAAAGCGGGTAAACTGTGTTAACCCAAACACCCCTTTGTTGACAGTTATTTAGTTGGCAGTTATCTTTGAAACAACACAATGGTTGGATGAATAGATAACTGTGATAGGTGTCGTTTGGATTAGTATATATATGGTTCCTTCTGTAGAAATCATATACAACAGTTCACTATTTTATAAAGCCTAGTATTTTCATTTTTACCCGTTTTACCGTTCCATTCATTTGTCATTGCACACACAGTTTTCTTTAACCATGAAACACTTATTCAAGAAGAGATATGTTGGCAACAAACCTGTGAACAATTGGTATCAGAGCATAGGCTCTAATCCATGGGAAAGGCCAACAATCAAACCATTGACAGGATTCCAAACTGGCAGATATCTTTTGAGAGAAACTCCCAAAAGAATGTACCAGTGGAATTCTAGAAGGAGGAAAAGTATTTCACCCAAGGGAAAAGAACTATTGGTGCAAACTGTATTAGAGAATGAGGCATTTAATGCCACAAAGAATTCAGAAAGCTTGGAAGAACAAGGAAGGATGACTATTGGGTCAAGGAGAGAAAAGAAATCAAAGTGTTACATTTGCAAGAAGAAAGGACATGCTTTTTGGGCATGTGAAAGTAGGAAAAGGTTGGCAGCGATCGAATCACAACAAGACATAGACATCACAAATCAAATCATCAATGAAGAAATGGCTTATCCAGAAAAGGTTCATGTTACTGCAGACTACATGGTGGATGATGAGGCGAAAAGTGTACCACTTTTCGGGGGTCATTTAAGCCCTAAATCGTATTTATTTGATCAAATATCGCCCTAAATCGTTCCTTTTGGCATTTTAGGTACTTTGGAGAGAAATTCTGGAAAAGGAAGCATTTTGAACGTTTTCGGAGCATAAAATTGAAGAATTCGACAAAGTGTCAAATTTCTGCTGGAACAGTACCTCGACGGCGTCAAGATCATGCTTGACGGCGTCAAGTCTTGATAAGCCAGAACGGATTAAAGAGGGACGGCGTCAAGAAGGCCATCAAGAAACCCTAACCACGGCGAGGTAACAGCGTCAAGTCCATAACGTGACGCCGTCAGATCTGTTTTTCTATATATATTCGCATAATTTTTAGTCATTCGTGTGGAACTTTTTAGAGAGAAACCCTAGACGATTTTTGCAGCTTTTTTAAGGGTTCTATACCCTTGGATCTCTCATGTTACATTGAAGATAAGTAATCAATTAATCATTCAATATGTCTATGTGTTGTTTGATTCTATCTTGTTCTTGTCTTTTGTTTAACATGGTAAGCTAGATTTTCTTTGTGTTTGCTTAGATCTAATGAAACCTAACTATTAATTATTGATTGAATGGTGTGTTATTAATTGTATTGGATGGGTGATTATCGATGTTAGGCTTAACAAAACTGGCAGACTTCCGGTTGGTAACATGCTTGAACGTCTTAAGAAACATGAACCAAGGTGTACTAAGGTTATTTTGATTGTATTTAATGCATGAGTGAATTCTAGTGATCCCATGTTAGGAGCTTCTTAGCCGGATCGACATAGGAGTGAAGTAGGATCTCATAGAGTTAGGGGGAGTCCGTACACACCCCTACGAATGGTATTAAGGAATACAATCCGTCATCCACGCAATTAATACACACTAATCAATCGGTAAAAGATAGTTAGGGAGTAAGGACATCTAAGTAAACACACTTCTCTCCATATTAGTTTTCACAACCATTTACTTTTTCTTGTTATTTTATTTTATTTGCATTTGTAGTTATTTGGGTTAGTTGACTAGCAACTAATTCCGCCCACTCTTCCAAAACCCGAGATTTTTACTTGCTTTCCTAAAAATATAAAAAATACAAAAAGAATCTTCCCTCACCCCTAGACCTATTAGAGTAGTTTTTCAATCCTAACGACACTATTCCCTGAGAGAACGATCCATCCCCCGGTACTTGCCACTACACTATACTACATCGGTCAGGTACACTGTCTGGTGGGGATTGCAAGCTTCTCAAGATCCCTTGAGAGGTAAAACTCTAGTGCGTGGTTGCAATCCCGCGCATCAAAGTTTTTGGCCCGCTGCCGGGGAATAGTTATTGTTTAGGTTGAATTTTTATTTTATTAGGTCTACTCACTAGATTCCTTTCTAGTGAGATTTTTATTTTATTTTCTAGGATTTCTTTAGTCTATCTATTTTCTTTGTGCTTTTGTTCGTATAAGATTTTCATTCACTATTTAGTTCGCCATTATGGAAAACGCAAATCCGCCCCTTACACCAGACAAAGTGGCTTCGTTACAAAGCCAAATTGAGGATGAGATAAGTGACCTTAGAGAGCTCAATAGGATGATTGATGTAGAGCTTGACTATGCCTTTGACAACCTAGCAACCGCCATATACTCGGGCAATTACTTAGAACGTAATAATCTTACGGTTGAGGAGTTGGTTGAGAAACTTTATAAAGAAGAGATAGACCCTAGGTTGGATGATTATTTCAATTTATACCCCACTAAGGAGGAGATTGCTTACTATAACAACCTAGTTGATAACCCTCGACCACCTTTTGTTACAATTGACCCAAAGATTAAGAGGGGTGATCCTGGGAATGTGAAGATACCATGTATGATTGGGTACCAATATGTCGAGCATGCTTACATTGACTGTGAATCCCCAATCAACGTGATGTCCTCAAGCGTTTATAGCCACATCATGAACACACCACTTGAGCCTAGGAAAGACCCCAAGTATCCCGGCGGAGTTTGTAACTTCGTTGGAAGGATTAAAGGTATTCATGTCCTTGTTGGAAGTTTTACCTTTGTCACCGACTTCATGGTCCTTGAAGATTTGGCAAGTGTTGTTGATTGTCGCTTATCTCACGTTGTGTTAGGTAAACCATTTGTTGAGGTGTCCAATTTGGAGTATGATCATTTAGAAGGCACGGTT